>JANHFP010005936.1:26198-36573 GCA_032468135.1 Calamaria suluensis | reverse complement strand
GGATGGAGGAAGGGAGAAAAAGAGAGTGGTAGGGAAAGAGAGAGGGGGAAGAGAGAGGGAGGGAGGAAAAGAGAGGGGGAAGAGAGACAGAGAAAGGGAGGGAAAGAGAGAAATTATATTACAATTTTTTTTCTTTTTTATTGTTCCTAAACATAATATTTCAAAAGCAGAAAAATGAAGGGGCATAAAAATGAACTAAGTTTTCTTCAAACAATTAGCTGAACTCTGCATTTTTTATCATTATTTTAGGTAGTAAAACCTCAGTATTCAGGTTAAATTGCCATGTTGGCACTTTGTGATAAATAAGTGGGTTTTGGGTTGCAGTTTGGGCACTTGGTCTCCAAAAGGTTTACCACTGTCCGGGCAGATTGTTAGGATATTCTTCACAGAGAATATTTTATCAGCCAGATAGTTAGAATATTCTTCACAGAGATCCCAAAAATGATGCTGACCAGGGATCCTTGCAGTGTAACAAAACATAAAAGTCCACAAACCTACAAAACCTAACCAATCAAGCAAATGTAGTACCTCTCTTAAAAATCATTTGCTCATGGCAACTTAGAACACTACCTATGAACGCAGGCAACAATTAACAGTAAATCTACAAATACTTTTGCATATTAACAATGAATCCATAATCCTTTCATCATGCCAAAATAATCTGAATGCTATACAAGCACAGTGTCATCCCTGCAAGGTAAACCATACTAGGAAACCAAAATCATGAAGGCTAATACTGCTTTTATTATAATGCTATTGTAAAAGAATCTTGCAAGATGAATATCTTCATCAAAAGTATGCAGGATCTTATCTGTGTTGTCTTCTCAGATTAAAGTTCTGGTTTGGACTCAGATTTCTTTTATCTGACCATTGTCTTAGTAGTGGCTCTTCCTCCTGCTGCTCAAGGTTATTCCTTCTTCTCCATTAGGATGCTACCTACTTCAATAATGCCTTAATCAAAACGTTGTCTAGAATTAAAAATCATTTTAGGATGTGACATCATAATGCCATCAGTTTAATGAAAACATATCTGAGCCAAAAGGTATGGCGCCTTAACAGAAATACAAACAATCCTAACAAAAACAGGGATAAAACAAAGTAATCATGTCTTATGGGCATATGAAGATAAGCTTCTAATAAATTAGTGGAAGTTAACTCTAGATGACTCAAGCTGTGAACATGCCAGTGTCTATATTTAAATGATTATTATGTAGGCATGTATTCAAAACAGCTTAGATATAGTCAGTGGCTCTTTATTTAAGATACATTGGATATCTTTGAGAGAACTCAAAGCAATTTAGTTAATATCAATTTTAACTGTTATACTTGACTTGCCAAGATTTGTTTCATTCAACTATTTAATTGCCTTCCTTTTCCATTTCACTCAGTTGTTTCTGATGTTAAGACCAAACAGATGTGAATGGACCAAATGGTTTAGCTGCCTCCAACACACTGTTTTACTGTAAACTGAATGGCATAGTTCATTAATTGTGGGATTAACTGTGGTCTATTTAGCTAAATCAAGTGGGAAGTAAACTGGAGCATAATTGTGAGGTGCATTTAGTCTTGCAAGTGAGACAAAACACATAGAGTTCTTGATATGATAAAACATTGGGCAACAGTTACATGCCATGTGACTGGGAGCTAATTGTATAAAATTATATGCATTTAATGCTGCTCAAGGTTATATTTGTTAGTTGGACAACCATTTAATTGAGCAAAGATATATCAGACAAATCTGAATGCACGTATTAAAGATAAACAAGCACCATAAGACTATATTCGTTTTCCATAACTATAGGTAGTCCTCAACATATGACCACAAATTATGTTCCTACCTGAGACATTTGTTAAGTGGGTTTTGCTCCATTTTAGCATCTCTTTGCCACATTTAACTGAATCACTGTTAATTGCTAAATCAGTGATACCTTTGTTAAGTGAATCTGGCTTTACCATTGATTTTGCTTGTCAGAAGGTTACAAAAGATGATCATATGACCCCAGGACTCCGTGACCATCATAAATATGAACAATCTGTCAATGATCTGAGTGTAAATCACATGATGATAGGAATGCTGCAATGGTCATAAGTGTGAAAAACAGTTGTCACTTTTTTTAGTGCCGTTGTAACTTTGAATGGTCACTAAACAAACTCTTGTAAGTTGACCACTACCTGTATTGTTTCACTGCCCAATCAAAAATATCCGAAATGTTAGTTTACTAAATATGCTTAACAGATTTTAAGTAAGATCTCAAAGGTAAATTTTACTTGACTTTCATGCACTCAAAAGTGACAAAGAATTATTTTCCTTTTTTTTTTCTTACTAAGCTGATATTATGTTTCAGCTGTTATATGAAATCATCTTTATTTTAGATGGATAAAGGAAAGCAAAACAAAAACCTTCCATAATTCTCAAACAGAAGATGTATATCTTTAATAAAATAATCCATATTTGATGTTAAACATCCTTTATAAAACCAGATTTAGAAATTGATTTTGGTAATAACAGGTTGTCAGTGTAAGTCTTCATTTTTTCCCCTTTTCTCTCATACATCAGCTGCTGGTATGCTTCTTTTTTCTTTTTCTCTTTTTGCTTCCAGCTGCTCATGTTATTATTTACTTAATTTTTCTTTTCCTCTGCCAATCTTCCCTCCTCTCCAGGTGTTTGTCATGCATTTTCCAATAATTTCATCCTTGGAGAAAGGAAATCCTAGTAGAGAATTACCTTATCTTTTAAAAGTTCTTAAACTCATTTTTTTTCCTGAAGTATAGTTTGCAATCAATTGTTATTGCACTTATTGTTAGAAAAAAATATCTCAGACTATTTATATTTGACATTCAGAGATGAGCTATAGTAGATTTTATGAAAGTAAAGTGATATGTTCAATAGAAGATTAGGATAAGACTTTTTCAAAAATATGTTTTAAAAGTACCAAGAGATTGGAAGTCCAAAATGCCCCAAAGAGAATTGACTGAAAAGATAGACATGGGGAATAAACAGCAAATACACATTCAATTCAGAATACAGCCTTTTACTGATGCAAGTTAAAAAGTAACATTTCTACTTTTTACTTTACTATAAAGTCCATCGAATCTCTTAAATGCCATGCTGGATGTTTTTCTAATTCTGGGACAAAATAGGTAAAAGAGAATAAATGTATGCGTGGTAAATACAAAGAAATAACCTTCAAATAAATGAATCTCTTTTACGAGTTACCCCAAACAGTTTGACATAATGGGTTCTTAGTTCAGCTGCCTTAACTATAAATTTAGCAATTTTGCTCACAACATATACATTAGAGCCTAGTAGGAAATAGGACCTTCATCTTGAAGGCAAATTTGTTTATTTATAAGATTTGACAAGGTCCATAATTTTTCTACTTGTATTTCTTAATTGTAGTCATTAAAACATTTCATTCACTCCTCACAATAGAAAAATGAATCCCATTGCATTTAGTTTTGTCCTTTTTTCAGGAGAATACTTTCATATTAGTATGATTCTTATAAAATCTTTCCACCTCTCCTGTCAATTCAGTTGCATTCCAGATCATTTTATTACATATTTTAAATTCTTATTACTTTGTTGGAGACTCCTTGTTTAGCCCTTTTTACATACTTCCATTTTTCCTTCCATCAAAATCTCTTTTCCTTCTCCATCTTAACAGTTCCTTATTTTCCTCAATTACATTGTAATATTTTTCTTGATATGTATCTCTGATTATTCTATTGTAATGTATGATGTCAAATGTGTATTTTTTAAAAAATCAACAACTTTTTTGTTTTATCATTTCACCAAACATTCTTTCTCATAATTTCTATTAACATAAATCTCTACTCTTCAAGTTGCAAACTGTAATATACCTATTTTCATTGTTTCCAGAAACTTCAAAATCCCCTTTCCTTAAATCCACATTCCATTCATTCCGTTGGCTAATTCTCTTGTCTTCTAATACTTTACAATATGGGACTCAACATTCTTAAGTTTCAAGTCATTCTGATTTCACTCTTATTTCACTTCTTTTCTTCCACCTATATTTTTTTCAGAAGATTCACTCCTGGCATTGCCAAACAGTTCAAACACAATATGGAACAAGTGAGTGGTTCAAAATTGGGAAAGAAATGTGCTACATTGGTAAATTTTCCCTGCATCTATTTAAGTTATATGCAGAATAAGAAATGTTGGACCAGACAAAATAGAAATTGGAATTAACATCAGCAGCCTCTGGTGTATGTATGATGATGGTTGAAAAGCTGGAAACAAGAAAGCAGAGTTCTTGCTGAAGATGAAAGAAGAAAATGCAAACACCGATCTTCTGCTTGGCATTAAGAAACTGTTTCAATAAGCAATATCAATCCCATGCAAATAGGTGAAAAAGAAGTTGAAGCACAGCACATTTTATCAGGATAAGCTGAAAAATTCACAGGAATGGTGATAATAGACTTGAAATGAAGTGATTCCTGGTACTTGGGAGAATGACAATGACAAACTGAAACAAAATATTGAAGTCTGGAAACTCATACTGATTACAAAGATATTGAGGTGAAGTTTTTTCCATATATCTTTAAAACTAAGCCCTCAAAGCCTCCAAATGAAGACAACTTCATGCCTTTAAATTGGAGAAAATAGTTGAGTACACAATTTTACAAGTAAAAGGTTGTCTCATTCACAAACAAGATGTGAAGAATTCCAATATCAGCTTCAAAGAATTGGAAGGAGAAGGAGGAGAAGGACTAGTAAAAGTGATGGTGGAGGAGGAAATGTACATTTCCTATCAGATTTTTTTTTGTCAAATGATCTTTACATCAAAAGACATGTAATAATAATATATGTCAGGAATTTAAATTGTCCAACTGGCTTACATTCAGATAATTCATTTCAGTTGTTTGAAAGAAGATAAGTGTTTACATTTTATGAAGACTCTTAAGCAGCCTTTAAAATCATATACTTTCCAAAACCTCTGATATTAAATAATGCTTTATAGTTTCATAATGAAGATCAAATGCAGCAGAATCCATATAACGGGAATACCTTTATAGATCAAACTGAGTTTTGTACAAGAGAGCTGAACATTTACAGTGAGATGTTATGGAATAATAAACTTAAAAATTGTGCTGCATTTCAAGTTTATGCGACTATGATTATTTAATTTTCTTTTGTGCGTGCTCAAGTGTAGCTGTTATGTGACTACACATGAGAGAACCTGAAATTAATTTGTCTGTATAAGATCAGTGACTGTACAAATTCTTATGAAAACTAACATGCCATGACAATAGTAATTTTGATAAAATTACAGCAAGAACTGCAATTCTCTGCCATCTGGCTGTCTCATTTTAAGTACATTGATGTGCTTTTTATTACTTATTTACTCACTTCAACTACTTTCACCATTGTTAGAGTCTATATGTATTCACAGCAGATTATATCAGCATAAAATGTTTTCATATTTTGTGTTTATTGTTTTAAACAAAACAAGTTATAATCACCGTATTTTTTAAAAAATACAAAAATATTGGCAAATTCCTCATTTATGTGTTAAAGTATGCATCAATTTTCTCTATTATCTACTTTATCTTTTATAATATGTGCAGGTCCTCTAACATCCTCAATGTAACCTTTATTTACTTTTTAAAATTATATGTGGAAACTGAAACATACTGAAAAATATAATCATAATTCTATAGTAATGAAGAACTTCAAACATAGCAACTTACATATTTTTAAAGCACGAAGAAACTCATTTACTTGGGGTCATAGTATCAGTACTGTGCATTTCTAATTCATATTTATTCTAAGGAAAATCATCTCACTTTGATGACTTCTTATGAATACTAATGAGTCAATATTATGGGTCTTCTATATAAGGGGCGGAGAACAGAGGAAAAGGTCAAACACAGCCTTTATCCTCCTCCTGATAATTCCTTTCCCTAATAAAGGTGCAGATGTGAAAAACTTTGTCTCAAAAACTGCACAATATCATTATACCAACATTGTAATGCTTTAATGTTTGAATTCAAAGCAAGGAGCAATATTAGTACTGAGATATTTATGTGCCAATTCTTTCCAGATAAATATATTAATCCACACGCTGTCTTGATAATAAAACACCAGAAACAGAACTAAAAGTAAATTAACGTGAGCTACTTTTGTAGACTTTAAAGCAACTATATTATAAAGAAAAAAATACAGTATAATCAATCACTTTGTTCTAATATACTGCTATTCATTGAAACAAAAATATTACCAGCATACTATTGAAATATTCACATAAAATATTTTTAAATCAGCCTAGATTTGGTAAATTTTGCACAGTAATAGTGCATCAATACTGAAATCGGATCATTTTGCAGTACAGTAAAGATTTTCTGGCAGATGTATTGCAAAAATATGGATGTTCATAAAAGAACAGGGGGCTAATGAAAAATAAGTTGTGATGTTATGATGATGCACTTTTTTCATTTTCTGGCTAACTAGAACTGGCTATGTATTGAAATTTTAAAACATTCCTTTTCAAAAGTATCAGTTTTATTAATATTTTACTGGCATAATAATGAAACAAATTGTATAAACAAATAAAGATAAATGAAAGTACTGTCATCAATCTTTGGTGCCTGAATACTCAGCTCTAAAAATAAATCCAAAACTCTAAGAATGAATTCCAAACTGTAGATTGATTTTCAAAGATGAGGGCACAAATCTTTATCAAACAGGTTAAATATATTTTTATCCTGACTAATAAATCCTGAATCTCTTATCTATCTTTAGTCCAACCAAAATATTTAAGACAACAGTTCTTGGAATACTGTATCTGATTCTGGGCACCACATTTTAGGGCAAAAATGAGTTTGTCCCAAGAAGAAGAACCAAAATAAGAAACAGTTCAGAATGAAACATATATTAATAGCACTTAAAACCTATATACCGTTACTTTACAACACTTTCTGAGAGGTTTACAAAGTCAGCATATTCTCCCCCAACATTCTGTGCCCTCATTTTACCAACCTCAGAAGGATGGAAGGCTGAATCGACCTCAAACTTGTCAGAATCAAACTCCTGTTTGTGGTCAGAGTTAGCATGCAATACTGCATTCTAACCACTGTGCCAGCTGGCTCTTATGATTTTATATGCAAAAAGTAGTAGAAAGAACTGGAGATGTTTAGTCTACAAGAGAGAAGAGGGCAGTAAGAGACATACTAACTGTTTTCACAGTAGCTTTGTTCAAAGTTATTTCGAGACAAGAAAAAATGGGTTTACTGTATATAACAGCGAAGTAGATTTTGGTTGAACATTAAAAATGTTAATAGTAACATTTATCAGTGGAAGAGACTGTCTGAAGTGGAATCCAACTCTCCTTTATTGGGAACACTTAAACAAAGGTGGGTTGACCACCTGTAAGAGGTGATGTAGTAAATTATTGCTGAACTGAACAAAAATTTGGACTAGATGATGTCTAGGGTGTTTTCAATTCAATCTATGACTAAACTCTGCATTTATCTTAATTCTTTAGGTATGGCAATATTTGACCTCATATCAGCCCTCAACTTTGGTTTCTCTTGGGTTAAAAGAATGGTACACTTTTGGGTTGGTTCTACTAACACAACTCTCATTTCCACTCTCAATGTTCTGAATATGATCTTAAGATTGTCTTTTTTGGTTAATTCTGCATTACTCAAATGCAGATTATTTATAGCGATTGCATTTGAATTTCCATGTTAATTTGCGGATACATAATTCACAATCCCATACAAAGCAAAAGCAACTTTCAAAACCTCTGGATATCACTACACAAAGCATATGCATAAGAACATGATCATAGTCAGATTACAAGAATGTTAATAATTTAGAAAAAATACTAAAACTTGTAAGAATACAATTCTGAATCACAGCTGTTTCTAGTTCTATAACAGTTCTACAAATGGATGGATGATTCCTGCAGTTTAGCATGAGAAAAGCATGTGTTCCATTAACAGTAACTTATCCATTCCACATCAGTTCTGACATTTGAAGAAATCTTCCTATGCCTAGTGATCATTCCAAAGCAAGAAAGGCCCAGCTTCCCAAATCAGAGGACAGATTTATTAGATTATTATATTAAAGTACAGAATATAATATTTTCAGGGAATATAATATACTCAGGGAGAAACATTTTTATACCTTTCTTTCAAAAATATTATTTACAGACTTTCCAACTTGAGAGGAACCTGACAAAATGAACTACTCTTTTAGAACACAATTAATACATATTTTATAAATCAAACTGTGAACATAGCAAACACAGAATCATCTCTATCCTCCCATTATATTGCTTTTTAAAATGAAAATGAAATGAATTATGTTATTATTAGCTTTTTGCTGACTGGGGAGGGAAGAGCAGGCATTTTTACAACTATAAGGACCAATATGTTATGTATGTGGCTCATTTCTTTGACAATTTCAGACTGCTTGTCTTTCACATGATTTCTTATGGCTATTTACATTTTCATTCAGTGAAAATCAATTACCTTCCTGCAATAAGCCTCATTTGCTACCTTTGAGTATAATAGAAACACCATTAGGATGATGACATTACCCAAAAGAAGGGCACTACACAGTTGGTGGACATAAATTAGAACCCTTTCACATATGCATTAGAAATACTGCTGTGACTGAAATATGCATAAAAATCTGAATCTATTAGAGCTATTAGTGTGTGGTGCTGGTGATTTTGAAGGAGGAGGGGAGATTGTGATCTACTACTTTGACAAAATTATGTCTTTCCTCCCCACCCCCACCCCCTCAGTGTGTGCTGCTGATGCAATAAAGCACAAGTCCCCAGCTGAGATGCATTTGGAAATGCCACTGAGCATGGTCTATGCGCTTCACTTCCTTTGCCAAAGCAAGACACTGTCAGTAAGAGAGTGCAGGAAGATAGTGCCAAGCCTGCTCCTCCTTCGCACCCTGACCTCCTCTCTTTGCGGATGTTTGCCTCGGTGAAGCTGCCACTCATGTGGAAAACGGCTCCTATGGATCAATTAATAGAGTTTAGAGGTATTTAACTCCCATCAAGCTCTCATTGTCTTATTGGTATTACTCAAAGGCCAACTTATTAGATATTTACAAGGAGGGGAAACAAAGCACTAATCTAGAAATTTCCCCCTCTGAGACAGGAAACTGTGCTAAAAGTAATTATTTTTACCAGGGGATTTATAAGCTTAAGAAAATAAGATTATAGCCTAGTACAAGGAAGCGGGTACTGCTTAAAAAATTAAGTGTGAAAGTTAGGTTTCTCTGCATCATCAAATATTTGGTATCCTAGTATATCTCATATATTTATTAGTATACAGTAATGATATGTTTATTAATAAATAATATGATAATAATATGATAATAATATGATTATTAATAAATAAATAATAATTAATAAATAAAAATAAATAAATATGTGAAAATGACCTTAAGGGACAGGGGAAGAGATGCCGCCTGCAAACAATCAGACAAGGGAGAGGGAAGTCTCCAGTGGCTTAATTGTTAGAGAAAGAAATTTAGGAAGGACCTGCCCTAATGGATCAGGCTATTAAAAGTGCTGGCAGGAGATTTATATGTTAATATAGCCTATACAATAAAGTACAACTAGCTCATCTGGTCATGTTTACTGTCTGGTTTATCTGATTTACCTGAGAGGACTGACTGATAGTTACTTTGAATTTCAATTCAAATATTTAATTGAGAAATATTTAATTAAATTCATAATTAGGTACAGTTCAATAATTAATGTTTATTTCATGTTACAGGTGACACAGTATATTGTCTCTAACTTAAAATATTAATGATATGAACCATATATTATACGAACCTCATATTATATGAACCAGAGGTGGGTTTCAGCAGTTTCTGACCAGTTCTCGAGAATTGGTAGCAGAAATTTTGAGTAGTTTAGAGAACCTGAAAGTACTAAAAATTCTGACTGGCCATGCCCCCATCTATTATCTGCCTCCCAAGTCCCAGCTGACTGAGAGGAAATGGGGATTTTACAGTATCCTTTCTCTGCCACACCCACCAACCCATGCCCACCATCCCATGCCATGCTCACCAAGCCACATCCACAGAACTGGTAGTAAACAATATTTTAAAACCACCACTAATAAGAAACCTTTTAGTGTGGTGGCTAGTTAAACCTTTGCCCAGGTTTGGATGGTGCACAAGATAGAGTTGTTCTTGGCACCAGATAGTCTGGCTACAGTAATTTGGGCTCTAATTACCTCACAGCTTGACTATTACAGTATGCTGTTGCTGGGTCTGCCTTTAAAGATTATTCAAAAACTGGACTTCCGCTTCCGCCTCTGCCGCGACAGGGAGAGCGAACTTCGCTCTCCCGCTCGGCCTTCGGAGGGCCCCCCC
>JANHFP010005936.1:9141-22190 GCA_032468135.1 Calamaria suluensis | reverse complement strand
ATTTCAGAAAATGTGAAGGTTGGGGGTGAGCCCTGCTTGCAATGTATGATGTAGTAGATGACAGGGGTGAAATCCAGCAGGTTCCGACAGGTTCTGGAGAACCGGTAGCGAAGGTTTTGAGAATTTCAGAGAACTGGCAAATACCATCTCTGGTTGGTCCCAGAGTGGGGTGGGAATGGAGATTTTGCAATATTCTTCCTCCAGGAGTAGGGTGGAAATGGGGATTTTACAGTACCCTTCCCCTGCCATGCCCACCAAACCACACCCACAGAACCGGTAGTAAAAATATTTGGATTTCACAGCTGGGTTGAGACATTGCACTTGGACCAGGAGAGAGCTGCTCAAGTCCTCATTCAAATACAGAACTTACAATGGTTACACTTTCTGAAGTTTGATGTTGGGGATATAAAATTACATCTCCTTGTGATTTCAGAGAAACTTCAAGATATAAATACAATAATTAAAAATTATCCAGTTTGTTTCAGACTTCCATATGTCTGACATATTATCTCTTCCAGAAAATATCCAGTTATTGACATTTAACGGAGTAATTGTTAGTTTCTTGGAGTTTCTTCCATACAATATATTTATAACTTTAATGGAATTCTTTAGATTATTTCCCCTGATGTGAAGGTTTTGTACACATCTTATTCCAATATACTAATGTGCATTTGGTATACAAATTGTCTTATTTACCATTTTGTGTTTTAATACAACATTTTTAAGTATGCAGTAGTATCTTGGAACTCAACTGCTTTGAAATTGGTTGAATTTGGTAGTCAGCACATTTTGTTGTGAAAATTTTGTCCCGGGACTCACATTTTGCTTAGTACTCAATGCACAATCTAAAATTTGTTGGTATCGGTTGCCTTGTGACTCACTACATTATTCCTTATGGAGAAAATTTGTTTGGTACAAAGTGTTTTTTGTACTCATCAAATCTCTCAGAATCAATTAATGATGAGTACCAAAGTACTCATCAAAGTGGATTTTTTATTCAACTTTTCCAAATATACACTATTTAATGGTTTTTGGGGAACCAAAATGTTTTGATAAAACAAATGTTCATACTAAAATGTAAATATATGCTGGCTAAATAAGTGGGATCTGTGTTAAAAAGCGAGAAAAAAATGGGAAAACACAAAGAAAGAGGCAGGTTCAGATTACAGAATTTCAGTTCAGGATTTCTGCAATGTTAGCAGATTTTTCCCCTATGAATTTGTGCAGTTTATATATATATAAACTGCACAATATATATATATGTATATATTAGTTCATCTTAGCTTTATGAGTTCTATACTCATTTGAACCATACGGCTGCATTAGAATGTAGAAATAGCTAAGTAAATGAAAGATTGATGAAAATTGGTAGGAGAGATAAGACAATTCAAATTGATTTATAAAAATTCTATAACCATAAATGCAGAAGTGGGACTAAGTGAAAGAGAAACTTCTGGAGAAAGCAAATAACAGATTTGGGACACTCTGAGAATTGTTATCTCAGGGCTAGAATGGAAGAAATGAAACTTAGAAACTGAAGAGTTAGGAAATATACCAAAGATGCTAAGAAGCTGGATGAAAAAGAGACGAAAGGAACAGAAGTTTAGCCTGCAGCAAGAAAAGATAGAAGAGGGGGGAATGGTTTAGCAGTAGGAATTGCAACAGATAACGGAATAAGAAGCAAAGCTGGGCAGCTTTTGTACTCTGTCACACAGGAGAGCAAGATTTTCCATGAGTAAGAAAATCACTGGAGAAGAATGTAATGCTGGGAAAGATTGAGGACCAAAGAAGAAGGGGTTGACAGAGAACAAGGTGGCTGGAGGGAGTCACTGAAGCAGTAGGTGTGAGCTTGGGTGGATTCCAGAGGATGGTGGAAGACAGGAGGGCCTGGAGGAACATTGTCCATAGGGTCACAATGGGTCAGACACAACTTGGCAACTAACAACAACAACAAAGAAATAATATGACAGGAGAATATTTTCCTTTACCATACTAATTCTTTTTGGATCCTATTTTTCCATTAATTATATTTCAACAAATATTTTAGAGTGAATTCTATTATTAATTTGGATTACATCAAAATATAGAAAAATAATATAGATGTAACGGCTCAGCGGGTAAGGCAGCTGAGTTTGTCGATCAAAAGGTCGGTAGTTCAGCGGTTCGAATCTCTAGGGCCATGTAATGGGGTGCGTAAAAATGCAAGTAGAAAAAATAGGGACCACCATGCTTTAGTCATGCCAGCCACATGACCACAGAGACGTCTTCAGACAGTACCGGCTCTTCAGCTTTGAAACAGAGATGAGCACCGGCCCTAGAGTCGGAAATGACTAGCACATATATGTGAGGGAAACCTTTACCTTTATCTTCTAAAGAGCAGTTCCCAACCTTTGTGGCTTGGTGGCCCAGCTGGGGATAGAGAGAGGGGAATTAAGCTGCATGAGCACTGGGCTGGTACGCATGCCTGCATGCCTGCAGCCCTTGAACGAATGGTGGGCTAGCATGCATGCAGCCCGACTTGTGAGAGTCCCCACCGGCCCACTGCTCATGCAAGTTGGGCTGCATGCATGCATATGCTCTACCCAGTCACTTCCAAATAGGCCACGACATGGTAGTGGGCCATAGTCCAGGGGTTGTGGACCTTTGTTCTACAAAAATTAGTGAATCCACTGATTCTTTAAATGAAAATTTTAAGATGTTACAGGAATATTGCTTGGAGGTAATGAATCAGAAGTGGCTCTTGGGATAAGAGTTCCTTCATCTGTTACATATCACTTACCTCTGCAACTTTTAATCTGTCACCACTGGACGGATTTCAACCAAAGATACTCCAAAACACTGGCCAGATTAAAGCCAAAGGTGCTCTAAAACACACTCTCAAAATCAGGTTCTAATCAGAATTCTAAATACAGATCCAGAACATCCCAGAACTGTTTTAATCACAGCTGGCCTCAGTCCTATGTCAACCCTGAAACTGATTCTTTGAGAAATATACCTGCCTCGGAGTTTTGCTTGCCATGAGTCTATTACGTAGACACAGGATATATTACTGGAACCCTTACATCATATATAATACCTAATATATAGTATCTAATTATAGGATAAGTGTAATTTGACCAGGAGAAAATGGTAAGAAGCATATATCAATGGTTGGCAAACTCTACCTATCAAGAAGGTTTTTCCTAGAGCTGAAGGCTATTTAATTCCAGAATCATTGAAGAACATGTAACACAGTCTAGCCTGTGTCTGCCTTTAAGACTGGCATGAAACTTGACATTCTAGAATATGAATAAGTGTACAGCACTTGTACAACAGAAATAAATGTACAACACTAGCACTGTTTAAAATAGTATACATGTTATTTATTTCTACTTTTGTTTCATGGTAAGTGGAATGCCAGGACAATTACAATATATTCAATTTATTTATATGTAAACAATAAAAATATATTTTAAAAAAAAGACTGACATGAAATTTGACATACTGTTGGCCCATTAAAAATTACATCATTAAATCTAAATTTATTCATATATTAAATATATTATATATTTTTATTTATTAAAAGGATTTATATGCTTGTCTACCTCACAAAGCACTTATAAGCTTATCTACCTCACAAAGCAATCCCAGGTGGCTCAAACCACCAATAAGAAGATGAATAAAGCAAATCAAAGAGGAATAAAACCAGGCACTAGCTTCATACTTAGCCCCATCCTAGTGCTTGGGAGATCAGCCAGATCTTCAGGCCCTTCTGAATGGCTAAAAGGGTAGAGGCCTCAGATATCAGATGGAAAACTATTCCAAAGACTTGGGCAAATTCAGTCTCACAAATAATCTGGTCCTCTGCCATGTAGAATGTTAAAGGCGATAACCACTCCTTGAACTGCACCTAGAAACCAAGTGGAAGACTGTGCAGCTCACAGAACAACAATGTAACTTAGGCAAACTGTGAGTATCAGAATTGCCCATGCTGCTTCATTCTGACCCAGCTGCAATTTCTGATAGTCTTCAAAAGCAGCTCTGAGCAAGGTACATTACAATAATCCAGCCATAAATACCATAATATAAACTAGCAGATATTCAGGACATTATTCCACAAAATAATGTTCAAAAGCTTGTGGATAGCTGAAAAGAAACAGAAGTGCCATAAGACAAATCCCCTCCTTTGAACTGAGATAGCACTACGGATTTTTGGATACATATCTATTATAAAATTCTTCAGTTGAGTCTTGAACACTTCAATGCTGATATACATTATCAAGAAAGGAAGAAAAAATATAAATATAATGTAATGTTACATTATTTCAGCAAAACTCATATTTATGTAATATAAAACTAACAACCCTTAAATAGGCTCCATAAGTTTATTATGAAAACTGTAAGAGACGCATATTTAAAGAAAGAATAGAATGGAAGCATTTAGTATTATTTTATATAGTTAAAATAAGAATTGAAAGATGTAATTGTTTTAATTGTTTTTTAATTTTAGCTTTTAATGCATTTTAGTAATTTCATTGCAAATCTGTAATAAATGTATGTGTTATCTTTTTACAATGGTTAATATAACCTCCATTTAAGACACCCAGGGAATTTAGAACAATTTATTTATATGACTCTAGAAAATTGTTTTTTCACATATGTAGGATTAATAATTATAATTAAATACCATAAATTATACACTTTATGGAGTTCTGCTACAATTCATACATAATATGTAATGATACTTTGTCCTCAGTGATAAGTGTAGGCTTCAATCTTTTTTTCAAAAACCTGCATAAATGTCACCTCCTTCCTCCCCCTGTCATTAGATTTGGTTAAAACTCCATTTCTCCTTGCAAGCCAGAGGGCTTTTGAGATATTTCACTAAGATCCAGGAAATCAATCTTACATAAAACTGAAGGAAAACATCTAATGTCATTGAACAATAAATATCAACTCTGTCACTATCTTACCTTTGAGCTGAGGCCTTAGGATGTTTCTCTTCCAGTTTCCTCACCAATGCTACTGTCAGCTGGCAATTCTCGCCTGAGGTACCTTCAGGAATTGAATGGGCGTCCAAAGATCTGAAAAGTTGCAACTTGCTGTGGCGGTCACTGTTTTCTAAAACCTGTGGAATTAACATTACCTGAATCATAATGCTTATGATGAATAAAACTCAGCAATCAGAGAATTTTAATATACACCATGGGGAATTTTTTTATTAAAAAAGTAGGATATTTGTATATTGAGTATTCTCTTTTGCATTGTTGCTCTCTTTTCTGGAGTCATATAGTTTAAATTGTAATATCTCCCTTCAAATGATTTTTTTCTGATTTTCCTCTGACCTCTGTCTGGTACTGGTGTGGAACAGGGATGTCTTCTGAGTTGCCATCTATCTTTTGATGAAGTACAGATTGGATCTCATGTGTGGAGCATTTGATCTGGACCATCTCTTTTACATTTAACTCTTCTAGGTAAGTTAGGACACAATCAGGGTAAGCCTATAGTGAGGAATAAAGACACAGTAGTTGCAGATGTCTGCAATTTGTAAACGAACAACCAGTGATATATTAGTAAATGCATAATTTATTGCCATGGAGAGGCTCTGTTATGAGCCACCAAACAGCTGATCAATATGGGACATGGTACAGCACAACTCTGCTCTCAACTAGCTCATAAGATTATTGGATATTTGACTCTCTTAAGTGAATAAAGCTGGCTGCAGCATGTTACCACATATAACTGTCAAAAGTTAGAAGAAAATTGTTGATACTATCATCTAATTTTTTTTCTCAGTATATTTCTCAGATGGAAATACTTTTTTAGGTTATTCTAGACAAAAAAAGCAAGCTAGAAATATTAAATATAACCGAAACATGATTTGCTAAATGTCCTTGGTTTAATCAGTATTACAAACACCTACATGGTTTATATTTCATATTCCACGTCTAAGTTATTTTCTTCAATCTATGAATCTATTCGTACTTTTTTGACCAAATTTATTCCTTTGGTTTCTTAATGCACAAATCTGGTTCTGCATTATCATATTCACCTAATAATTTTTTGATCCCGCTTTTGTTTTGTTTTTTCACATTTCCATTTTCCATCTTTAAATAATGTTTTAGGCTTCTTTCTTATATCAGTGTCATATGCAAAATTAGAGTAAACTTAATTTATACTACTGATTTTTTTTAAAGTATTTATGTATTTATTTCAGATAGAATACTAAATTGGTACTCATACAATATTGAAAGACATATTTCATATCCCCCCTCATTATGAGAATAGGGAGATGATGAATTTATGTCAAATTCACCATATGCTAGCTATTGTACAGTTGGGCAACCTCTGGCTGATGGCACTAACTTAGCCTAAAAGGCCTATCAGATGACCAGACTTCAAGCATCTTTCCTCTATTTCAAACCTTCTTTGATAGCCCTGCCTTTCAATTTCTTTAAGAGGAAACAGCTAGAAATGGTTGTGGTGTCCTCTTGCTTCCATTTTTTAAAAAGTGCAGGTAGTTGGAATAAGAATTCAAAGTGAATCCATTATAAAAGTAGAGTATGTGCTTTTAGCTGTATTCTTTTGATGTCACCTTTAGGAATGAAACGTTTACTGCTGTGCCAATATGAACTTTTTAGTGATTCAT
This sequence comes from Calamaria suluensis, assembly GCA_032468135.1. Lineage (NCBI taxonomy): Eukaryota > Metazoa > Chordata > Lepidosauria > Squamata > Calamariidae > Calamaria > Calamaria suluensis. The sequence goes on along the minus strand of JANHFP010005936.1, from coordinate 15,562 downwards.
TGATTATGGAATGCATAGCTTGAAAAGAGGCAGTAAATTCAAGGAAATGTAGTGTTGTATTTACTTACTTTTTCTTCCTTCTTTAATGAGGTTAAAATGAGCTCATTAGAATAACATTTGTCATATATGAAGACTGCTATCTTCCATTTCAAAGAATGTGTTTATTTATGTAGGATATGTGTCCTTTTTCTAATTATCTTGTTTCTTTACCAGTTATAAAGTTATAAAATAGGGGTGTCCAATTAATATGTGCATATGTTGAAATTGCCTTTAATAAAAAAAAATCTATATAAGTTCTATGCAACCTTGTGTCTCTTTGCTGTTGGCTCAACTGGGTATTAGAGATCAGTAACTGACTGCAATCCACTAGCTTTAAAAAAAAATGATATTTTTTATCCTCTCCACTTGATGGCATTCATTGGATGTTTTGCACCACAGCATCAGGTTAAGCACCACCACTTCTCTTGAAGTTGGCAGGAAGATATTTTTCAGATGAGGAAAAATCCAGGGACAATTGATAATATCTCAGGAAGAAGCCATTTCAAGTGCTACTATTGTATTGAAGTAGCTCCTCCACAATTGTAATGGGTGAGAACTTTGAAGTCTGCTTGATCAGTGGTAAGTAGATACCGGTTCACTACCGGTTCAAGCGAACTGGTAGCAGCAGTGGTGGGAGGCTCCATCCACCTGCCCATACATCATTAAATACAATCTGTGCATGCGCAGAAGTGGCAACCGTGTGAGTGAACCAGTAGCAAAGGTAAGTGAAACCTACCACTATGCTTGATATTTACCAGACTTCAAGAAAACTCCTGAGAAAATAACACTAGCTATTTAAACCTGCACGAGACAGCATATTTCATTAATATCTGAATGAGATTTCTTAAAGAACTTATAAGCAAAAGAAATTAAAGATATAAGAAAAAAGGAAATATGGCTAAACACCTTTCGCTTTATGTATTTTTACTTTTTATCATTGCAAACCTTCACAATTTAAAACTGCCTATGTATCAATTCATATCTTGTTCATTGTTCTTAAAACATCTCATCAGTCTCTTTTTGGAATAGCATCAGCTTCATCAAGCCACGGTTTACAGGTCATCTCGTTTTTATTAATCTATTCATTCTTCCTTGATATATTTAATTTGCAATGAAACTATTATTTATTTTATGTAAATAATCAAACCGCCTAAACACATTTTTTTGTATTAGTTGCTTGTTTTCATATTCAATCCATATTCTTTTTTATATATAATCATTATTGGGAGTTCCTGTAGTCACTCTTTCTATTTTTTGCGTTGTATAGGGGAACAATGAGGGCAATCTTTCAATCAAGTGCAGATGCAGTCTTCAAATACATATTAAGCAAGGTAGCCTCCCTAAGCAAACACATCCACAGTTAGCATTTCTCCTATTATCATCCGTGTCTATGATCTTACAGTTTATCAACATTGTTAACATTTTTGACTTTATTTTCATTTTTTTCTTTAATATTAACATGTATAGCAATCTAAATGAATGGATTTATATCTATATCTATATCTATATGGATGTGTGTTTGAAAAAAGGAAAAAGCACTATAGGTAGTCCTCAGCTTACAACCACAATTGAGCCCAAAATGTATGTTGCCAAGTGAGACATTTGTTAAGAGAGTTTTGCCCCATTTTACGACCTTTCTTGCCACAGTTGTTAAGTGAATCACCTCAGTTGTTAAGTTAGTAATATGACAGTTAAGTGAATCCGGCTTCTCCATTGACTTTGCTTGTCAGAAGGTCATCAAAGGTGATCACATGACCTTGGGACACTGCAGCCATCATAAACATGAGTCAGTTGACAAATATCTGAATTTTTACCACATGACCATGGGCATGCTGGCCATAAGTCACTTTTTTCAGTGCTTGAACAGTCACTAAATGAACTATTTATTTGTATTATACAGACTTCTTGCTGAACTCTTCCCTTTTACATTACTGATTGCTGAGTTTTGGTAAAACTGTGACAGAAGTAGCAAAGAACAATCCCCTAAGTTACTTTTTTCAGAACTATGAATTAGTACTAAGTCGTTTAAGGCAAAATGCCTCCCAAACTCTTCTATCAAGTTTTGTTTAATTTCTAATTCATTCGTGGTAGTTTTTGTTGAGGAGGATTTGTTGTTTCTTTTTGGTAACCCAACTTAGTTTTCAAGCTTCAGAAGGAAGATTATGTTTTTCTATTCCTAAGGGAAGTGATGCCTATGCAAAGGTGCTTTCTTTTAGTGCATGTGTATATATGGATACTATATATATGAATATTACCATCTTATAAAATTTCGCTTTCTGCTAAGGCAGGAAACATTAAAAACAAATCTAGCACTGTTTCAGCAAAAATTACTATGTCTTTTCCTTTCAGCTATACTATAGATAATATTTCTCCCATTTCTTTGGCACTTTGTGAACTCCAAGGTTAAATTCCTTTGGTTTTTTTATTCCTGTCTGCAATGGTTTGTCACAGGACACCAAATCATTCCTGAAATTCCATGATGCACTTCATACTCCTCTATGATTCATGTGGTGTTTGTTTTAGATAAAGGAAAGCACTATAGTACTCAGTGAGGTATCTAATCCTCTAATATACAATTTTTAGTCCCCCCCCCCAATAGGGTGTTTGCTCTTTTATTAGTATCATCTTCATGGAAAGTGTTTTACAATTGTTTCAACAAAATTACAGAAGGCCTCTAATGCATCTGCTGATTACACACACACACACACACACACACACAAACAAACAAAAGTCAAAGGCAGAGGTAATGCCAGTTCTGGTAGTTAAATCACCTTGCATTATTTCTTAGTTTCCTTAATAAAAATTACTTAGCTCCTATTGTGTAACATAGCAGAATAGTTACTGTTACTGGTATTATTTATTTTATTTTATTTATTTATTTTATTAAATTTCTATACCGCCTCTCTCCTCGCGGACTCGGGGTGGTGTACAGCCATAATCACAGTCATAAAGAACATAAGATAGAAAAATTAAAACATATATTAAACAATTTATATGGCTATCTAAAATCAATTTCAATTTATATTATTAAAAACCCTAAAAATCCTAAAAATCCCTAAAAATTCTTAAAATATTTACAACCCCTTAATTCTAAATAAATTTCTTATTTTAAAATTTTTAACCCAAGCCAGCGAGACGGAAGAGGTAAGTTTTTAGCTCCCGGTGAAACGTTAATACATCCGGGAGCCTTCTCAGTGCAGGAGGCAGATCATTCCAGAGGGTTGACAGCAAACTATCCTTTTCATGCTATTGTCCAGGATGCCAATGTTGGGGAGAAAACCTTATGAGTTGGGTCCTTCATTTCTTTATTCTTTAAAGATGATTTTCTTTGTTTTTCTCCTTTGTTGATCTTTTCACTCCTTCGAGTTTTACAGCACCTGCAGTTTGGCCTGCCAAGTCTAATCATAGCCAGACTTGTGTTCACTTATATTACGTTTCTTTATTTTATAGACTGAGGAGGCTGAACTATCAACCTCAATTAACCAGCTCAGACTGTCTTAACAAAGAAGAGGAGCAGGTAGGAAAGGATTCAAGTGACAAGGGGTGGGATCCTGACAGGACACCCAGCCCTAGGACATGTTAGCAGTGTCAGCAAAGGCCAGTGTCAGCAAAAGCAAAGGCAAATTAGGCAAGCTCCTTGGGAATCAAAGATGCCTGTGCCTAACTGAACTTTACCTGCACCATTTATGAACTGCCCCTAGCGATGGCTCTCTGTTGGAAACAGCTCACTAAGCTGAGAGCTTGTGTTTTTGTTTCTTGCTCTGCTCCTGGACTCTCTGCTCTTTGAGCCACACTGGCTGGCTGGCTGGTGTGTGACTGAGAGGGAGTGAAGTTGGAGTTGCTATCTGCAGTTGGGGAAAATAGCTGCAGCCAGGCAGAAATGCTTCCCACCACATTTCCTTCATACATTAATTCAGTCACTCACTATTTTACTCACAAGCATCCATTCCAGAATTCCTCCTGCCTGTAATAAATTATTAAGCCATGCTTTGACATTTTCAAGGATGGGGACATATCTAAAGACATCCTAATTCCACCTAGATCCCTAACTTATAGAAGCAGAATGAGGAGGGATGGGAAGAAAATGTGTAAATACATGAAGATGGGGAAATGGAGGTGAAATCTGGAATTTGGCATCTACTATAAGCAGGCAAGAGGACTATCAGTCTACTGCCACGACCACAAGCTATGGTGAACAACGTAACCTGGTGGGAGTCCTACTTGGAGTTTTGCTAAGGGCTTGGTAGCAACTAGAAGAGGAACAACCACACTAAAACAGTCCAACCCAACTAGTGCACAGTCTGTTGGAAGGAGGTGAAGACTACGCGGCACTTTACAGACTTTTGCTTGAAGTAAATATTCAAGGATTGAAAAATTAAAGGCACATTTACATGGCAACCTCACCTTAGAAGTCCTAGAAGGGAGGAGAGCAACAGTCTATTGCTGGGGAAGCATTGTGAAATAAAGCATTGTTTATAGGCTTGTTATGCTGCAGTTTGTCCATTCCCTGGAAAGCAAAGAGTGCTTTCAGGAGTGACTCCTGAATTGTAATGGACCACATTTATAGTATCTTTCTGTCACTGCAGTTCCCTTTTTATGAACCTGTGCTGCGTTTGTGTTATATGGCTTGACTGTCAATTGAGCTCTAAATTGCCTAGGTTCTCTGCTTGCCTTTGTACTTACTTAATTGCAGCACTATTTCTCAATAAACTACTTCTAAACTAAGTTTATGTTCCTGAGTGTTCTGTTGTCATTTAATTTTTTATTTGATTATTTGGGGTTTCTTCTTTTCTTTTTGTCATAGATTTCTTTTTTAAAAATGCATAATTTTCTTAATACTCATTTTAGGTTCTTTCAATATTATCCATTGGAACATAACATGTAACTATCACCAGCATATGAATTCCTACTTTCATATGCATTTACAGATGACTCAAATTCAGACCATCTGACAGAGATTTTAGCCCTTTTGTTCATAATTAAATGTTCAGATTCACTTCCATGCATGTATTGATCAAACCATTAGGCAAGATCAGAATACCTCCATTCAGATTTATATTCCTTCTACATTCCAGGTTAGAAATTTCCCATTCACACTTCTCTGACAGGCAAGTACATAAGGGATAGGGTCTGCATTAGCAGTATCACAAAGCATGTTTCAACAATTGCCTCCCTTGATCCTCCTATGAATGCCTATAAATAAAATACTAGAAAATTTAAAAATTTAGAATTCCTGGGCCTGTTCTCTAGATCAGTAGCAATAACCCTGAGGACAATCAATGACTTCATGACACATTACTTAGTACAAATAAAACCAATTAGAGCACTTACCAAGTGCTAAAGTCTGCTCAGAGGTTTTTGATTGCATGATCCCACAATAGCCCCTTGGGTCACCCAAAACTCTTATGTGGGTTATATAATACACAGGAAAGTTTTGAGATATGGGATGGATTTATAATAGAGAGCATAGTCTTAGAATCACTGACTAGGAATTCCTGTGAATTGGGGAAATCATCTTCACTGAGAAGAATAGAAAAGCAAATGAAAGCAAATAAATGCCTAGATTAAAGGTTTTGAAAGAGAAGTCAATTCAATTCAATTTATTATTACAGTCTTAGACCAGAATAAATAAAAGCACTCACTATATATATATATATATATAGTAAACTATATAAATAGTTAAGTGAACTATACTTAAGAATTCTAGTATAAAATAATAAATGACAACTAAATCTATAATAAAACCCAGTGTCTATTATACATGGTCTGACTATACCATAGTTGCAGTCCCTTTACTGTGTGGCCCATTGTTGGTTCAACACTAGAAGGGAAATAACTAAGCAGTGCAAGAGTTGGCCACAATTGTTATATACATCACTGTGCTGGAGAAGACACATATTTGCGACAAATCCCCAGTGCTGTTGCACAGAATCTGGCCACCTGTGCTATAGTTATGGAGTTTCCATCCTTAAGCAACCACTGAATACAAGTAGTGTCTGTGTGGCCAGGATATCTAGCAGTTATTGGCAGAATATATTTTTCCTTATCTCCAGATAAAAAGAACATCTAAGGAGAATGTGAACATATGCTGGATCATGGAGAAAACTAGAGAGTTCCAGAAAAACATCTACAGATGATATGCAGATGATACAACTCTCATGGCAGAAAGTGAAGAGGAACTTTACCTCTTGATGCAGGTGAAGAAGGAGAGTGCAAAAGTTGGCTTGAAACTCAATATTAAGAAAACTAAGATCATGGTATCCAGCCTTCTAAATTCCTGGCAGATAGATGGAGAAGAAATTGAGGTAGTGACAGATTTTATTTTCCTGGGCTCCAAAATCACTGCAGATGGGGACTGCAGCCAAGAAATTAAAAGATGCTT
>JANHFP010005935.1:45768-57389 GCA_032468135.1 Calamaria suluensis | reverse complement strand
CCAGGCGGGAGATGACCAGCGCTTGAGTGACTGTCTTCAGGGCAGCCCGGTCCAGAAAGGGCCGCAACTGGCGTATCTGATGGACCTGATACATGGCCCCCCTGGTGACGGCCGCAATGTGATCCTCCATATCCTTCAAATATATTGAAATAGCTGATCTTTTTGCAAAAAAATATGCAATTTCTTTTTAGCATCAACATCTGTTCCTACGGTCTGGGAAATAGTTGCGATGTTCACCATTTTTACAAAGGATCTAGGGCAATAAGAGAAATTAAAGTCCGGCGAAATAAGGAATTATACAGGGGAAATGATTGAAAGTATTTTTTTTAAAAAAAATTAAAATAAAAGAATGAATCTTCTGAAAAAGAACACACTGTGGCTTTCAGCAAAGGTATGTCTTGTCGCTTTTTTTTCCCTTTTACTTTTGAGAACAGAAAACCTGTCAGAAAAGGTCACTAATCAATATTGTATACTTGCACTGCTAGAAAGCTCTGACCAAATTCCTCACTTGGGATCAGCTATATCGATGGACTGGCAATAGGTTAAAAAGCAGGAAATAGAAGGAGTCAAAGCACTGCCGGTATAACAAAGTTCTTGCACAAATCTATGGGAGGATCACACCTGGGAATATTATATACATTTCTGGATGCCTTAAGAAGACTATTATGCAGTGCAAAGAAGGAAACCAAAACAATAAGGAGTCGGAACAATTCTGTGAGTGCTATGGTTGGAGTTCTTTAGTTCGAAATGAAGAGTAGGAACACATATATGAAAGGTATATAAAATAATACCTGAAAAATGATGTGAATTTCTGTGGATTTTTTTTCCCTTCCCCCTTTCATAAATCCTGGACTCAGAGTCATCCGTTGAAACTAATTGTGTGGGGAGGTTCAAGACTGAGAAAGGAAAATCTTTTGTTCACAATGCATAATAATTCAGCTGGGGACTTTGCTCCCTCCGCAGTGATTACAGCAATCAATTTTGGAAATTTTAAAAAGATGGGACAGATTCAAAGAGGATCATACTATCAATGGCTAGCTTTGTTGAGAGCTGTTTACTATCTCCTAAATCATAGACAGAATTCCTACATCCCAGTTACCAGGAATTGATGATGGGAGAATACTATTGCTTTCCAATCCAGATTTGGGAGTATCCAGTTGGCCATCATGCGAGAAAGTTTGGTCTAATGTAGCCACATCTTTCCTATATTCTTGTTGTAACCCTGATATAACTGTTTGCTCACCTTACAACACTAAACATTCCGTAATGGTAACCCTACAGCCAAACAAGGGGCATTTTTACTAACTGTCCATTTTCAGACTTTGCAATATACATGATGCCAACTCAGAATGGAATATTTTCATGCAATATTTTCATGGTATGTTACCATAACCCTACAGTGCTTGAATTTTCTCTGATGTAAAACCTGCTTTCTTTGGACTGTGTGTTTGTAAAATTCAATTTTTATTTAATGTAAGAACTGTGGGGTAATCCCAAATGCTTTTGAAAACTTTTACTAAATCTTTACTATTTCCCTAGTCACAATTTAGGGAATATTAGGTTCTTATTCCTCCCAGAATCTAAGATATAACTAGGTAACCAGGAACTAGATATCAAAAGTTTTCTTCTATCAACTAAACTTTAGACAATAAAAGTATTTCCCAAGTGCAGAACAAATATTCACAAACAGCTTTCATAATATGATTGACTTTATGAATTGACTTTTACCTCCCCTAAATAGTTTATTTTAATCAATAGCAGAATTTTCAAAAACTTACTGAGATAATAGCTGCCTTTAGTTCTGGGATAGGAAAGACATAGAAATGTTGCATATATTTAGGAGGGCGATTTGACCAGCCCTGTAACCTTTACACATTTCTCCTTCCAGTGTGAATCCAGTGTCCAATGTGAAAGTATGTATGTGTGTTTTATAATCAGGAAGGTTACACGTCATTACTGATAGGCTTCCCCCCCCCCCCCAATCTGCTCTCTAATCCATTAGAGTATTTTTCTTTTCGTTTTAGATCTAATCACAGCGAGCAGACCAGGTTGAAGCATTTCAAGTGATTTCTGTTGCCTTGTTCAGCTGTCCTTTTAAGGTTGTTATTGAACACTAAGGCTTGTGTTGATTTGCATGCTATTTTCCTTTTGATCTCCATAGCAACCACTACCAAATGGCCTGAGAATAATAGCTAGTGTCTTGTTTTTTGTTTTTTGTTTTGTTTTGCATGGTGGAGGGGAGCTGAAAGCAGACTTGGGTGCAAGAAACCAATGCTGGGAGATTGTTGTTGTTGTTTTAAAAATAACATTAAAATTAAAATAAATCTTTAAGGCTAGCAAAACAATGGGCTCTTTTTCCATTTCCCCCTTCCCCCAACTTCATATCTACCCTTTGTACCAAAACATTTAACAGGTGTTCATGAAGGCTATTTAAAAGAAAGTATGCCAGTAGCAAAGGCTGGAATAGACACCCTGAATGATAGAGAAGCACGTTGAATAGAACATGTGCAAAATGTGTTCCTCATGATATTAGATTGGAACTTTCCAGACTTTGAATTGGGCAACTCAAAGGCCACCCTTCGTCAACCTTTCCCATTTAGATATCTAGGGATTAAACCATGGCAGTAATCCAGTCTCTGTACCAGCATCTGAAAACAGCAGAATAGAATAGAACAGAACAGAACAGAACAGAACAGAACAGAACAGAACAGAATAGAATTATATTGGCCAATGGGTTTAGAAGCTGTTTGCAGCACTGGAGTCACAGACTGGTTTTTTATAATGCTTTTAATTGCCCTTGTATTGTATTCTGTTCTGAACTGAACTATGTTCCCTCACAGTTCTATTCTACTTTGAAAAGCCATGACATAGACGAACAGGTTTCACCAATAGAATGGATGGCAGTAATGAATGGAAATGTCTGTAGTCAATTGTGCCAGGCAACTAGACTCACTACAAATTAAGTTTCTTGAAAACTATTGTGTCTTTTGGAAAGATACATAAACATATGTTCAAATTTAGTCGAATGTAATTAAAGCATTATAAGGGAGTTGTCAGGGTTCCAAGTAATAGATCCCCAGCAAGAAAAACTGAGCAAATTCCTCAAAGGATAATTTTATTAGAAAAATCATATTGGCACATATCTGGTGAAAACCGAATCTAAAGGTTCCCACAGTTTTCACCTAGTTAAAGCGGAAAGCTTTTACCAAACCCCAAACAATCAGTCACATGGTCCAATCAAGATACTGCCTTGTCATCCAGAGACCTCCCTCCTTCTTTCATGGTCCAGGTGTGAGAATATCCTTAGTTCTCAAGAGATAGTATTTTATTTTGGCTACACAAACTTCTCTATCTCTAATCCTCCCTCACTGTCCCCCAACTCCAGTGTGGCAACACTGAAGCTCCAATATGGCTCCAGTCAAGTCAGCTTCAGGGTTGACAGGAATATTTTCACAGCCATCAAATAAACAGAAACCATACAACAATATTGTAATGGAGATGTAATTTTGCAATCAAAGGACTTTTCTTGACAAAAACCAGTGGCAGCTGCAAAGTTCTAGGATGCGTCAGATGAAGAATCCCTAGCAAAAAAAATTAAAATTCATGATTACGATGATGTCAGCAATTTCCACTATTTCAGCCAATACTGCTTCTTCCAGTTTAGTAGTCGGTTGAGTAGTCATTTTCTTGAATATGGGAGAATGAAATCCAAAAATGTGTTTTGGAAAATTGTGTGGATAAAAGCTGAGTACTTAAGAGGTTTGTAAGAGGCATGCACAAGAGCACCAGCCTGCCTATTGTCCCTGTCCTAATGTTCCCTTTATTTGTATTCATTTCATGTATTCAATTCATACTTGTACTTATATATATTATCTAACACATACTTGACAAACAAACAAATAAATAAATAAAAATTAATAGTTCAATTCAGACAGAAGTGAATCTTGGAGGTTGGAGGCCACAGTGGGATTATGTTTTACAGTTTATATGCATCTGGCAGTATCATTGACTTCAATGATGTTTTCATTTCCATTTTATTTTTCCTTTACCAGTTGCTCCTGGCCATAAGTTGATTTGCTTCCCTATGGAGGCCCATTAATTTTTATACTATTGAATATATTTTCAGAAGCAGACTGGGCAAGACTGATAATAATCCATAAGTGTCTTGGAATTTAGATATAATCTATGAACAGATGTCTATTAAGAAGGCCAGCAGGACAGCAAAATAGCTGAGAAGATAGTGACTGGATAAAATAAATTACTTTCAACAGGCAGAAATCTGATACTAGTTACTCATAAAATTGCTTAAAATGTAAGTCTTCCCTTGAACTATGTAGACTGATGAAGTCCCAGATAAGATGGGGGAAGCATGAAGAACATGGTTTCTTGAGTTCTTCCAAACTCTTTAGAGCCTTAGAAGGACTCCTTGGTAGTGAAGTACTGTGTTGTACCGAAAATAAGACCCTGTCTTATATTTTTGAACTCCAAAATAAGTGTTTGGCCTTATTTTTGGGGATGTCTTATTATTTTATGTTTATATTATGTCTTCTTGCCCTCTTGCCTACTTTCCAGCTCTGTCTCGCTAGCCCTAACCAGAGGAAACCGCTGCACATGCGGTTAAATATTTTCGGGGAGGGCTTATTTTCGAGGGGGGGTATTTTACTGCATGCACTCAAAGCCCCGATTGGGCTTATTATAAAGGGAATGTCTTACTTTAGGGAAAACAGGGTTGCATGTTGTATTTGCATGTGCTTTTGAACTTTCTGTATACTCTGGGAAAGAGTGAAGGCCTGTTACATCTCTCTCTGACCTCATATAACCAGGAGGAGGAGAAAGAATGGTATGGATGAGTTAGTAGCATTCTGATACACTAGAAGAATATCTTTCTTGATTGGTATTTTTCTGCAGTCCCCAGGGAGATTAGCCCATTGTTCAATTCAATCTCTCTTTTGTCATTTCTCTACATGAACAAAATTTGATCCTATTCACTTTTAATTTTTGACAGAGATCCCAGTGATGGAGTTCCTTCACATAATTTCTTTCCCATGTTCCACTGGGTTGGAAAGAATAATAAAAACAGATTATCTTCAATATAGCAGATTCCTTTCAGTTTAATTCCTTTCAGTTTCCTTACAACTTCTAAGTTGCTGAGGTGCTGTCTCAAACCATCTCCTCTTCTATAACCCCTGCATGAAACATTTAATTAAAAACTGCCTCCCCGTTAATGTTATTCTGAATACATTAACTGCTACATAATACTGAATTCAGAAATAGTTTTGATAAACAAGTAGCGCAATTATTTAAATGTACTTTATACATACAAATAAAATGAAATTTCCTGTTTAAAGCTCTCTCTTTTTCTGCTCAAATGAAGTTTCTGATCAATAGTGGGTTACTCCCGGTTTAGCCCGCTTCACACAATCCAGTAGCGATTATGGTATTGCATAAGCAAACCGGTTCTCTATGACCGTGACCTGTGCCCTCCCGCCTGCCCTGGCACTATTTTTACCTTTATTTTGTCATTTTTAGCACCTCAACTGTTCTAAAATGTAATGCACATGCGCAGAGCGCATGTTTGGCAGATGTGTGAGCCTAGCGAGGACATGCATGCAAAGCCTATGCAAAGCGCATCCAAAGCACACACAAAGCACATGCAAAGCAAGTGCACAAAGAGAACCAATAACAACACCGGTTGGAACCCACCACTGGTTCTGATTATAAAAGTATATAGGATGATTGCATTAAACCGTTCTGTATTTGTCCACTATCATTCACAGATATTCGTTGATAAAGAAAAGTCCCTATGCGATGAATAATAATTCTCAGTTTCCCAATATCTTCTTGTTCAAACATGTCCTGCTTGGTGAGAAAATAGCTTCCTTCCACTTTTTATTGACGTGAGGAAAATAAAATAAAGTCATCATGATTATTATTTATAAATGCAGAGGCAACTTGGAGTAAAATAACACCTCCATAGGACTTTCCTAGTTCATTTTAAATGTAATTTGGAGGGTTTTTTTTCAGTCCATACATGATGGACTGATGGAGAATTGGGTGCCATCTCATAAAAAGTATTCAGTCCAGGCTTTAGCGTTTTACTAACTCTGCAATATAACACCAAAAACCACCACAACATCAGTAAGTAAATAAAAATTAAATTGCTTGCATGATTTATGTCTGACCTACAACAGAGCCTGGGCTATTTATCTTTTGTTTGTTGGGGTAGGAAGAGAGAATTAGACTAGTGTATAATTTAGCATAAAGGTTCAATATTATTATGCACAGTGGTTTCTTAGCATGTTGGATTTTAGAATTATGTTTATGGTGTGCAGGGTTATATAGTTCACTACAGATTCAGTACAGTTGAATGCTGGGTTGAGGAAAGAAGAGAGGCATGAGGAAAACTTTAGCCTTGTTTCCAAATGGATGCTAGATCCATTGCTGACTGCAATAAGCCTAGAAGCAAGGAAATGTAGACCTATTCTATAAATGTCCCAGAAATCAGATTCTTCCACCTTAATAGGTTAGACATTGTACTGAGGATTCATCCTCAGTCCACTGCCAGATTTTCCAGAAGTGGGAATCTAGAAACAGTCAGTGCTACTTTGAAAATGCCCCCCAAATCAGAGGTGGGTTTCAGTAGGTTCTGACAAGTTCTGGAGAACTGGTAGTGAAAATTTTTAGTAGTTCAGAGAACTGGTAGTAAACTTTCTGACGGGCCCTGCCCCCATCTATTCTCTGCCTCCTGAGTCCCAGCTGAGTCCCAGCTGAATGGGAGGAAATGGGGATTTTGCAGTAACCTTCCCCTGCTATGTCCACCAAGCCATGCTACGCTCACCAAGCCACACCCACAGAACCGGTAGTAAAAGTACTTGAAAACCACCAATGCCCCAAATAGTTGAACTATTACGGTGTCCTTTCACTGCTGCCATCCCAATTAAAACCCTTGCCAACACCAACAAATAACTGTAGCCCTTAGTCACCTAAAATTTGCTTCATCCCTACTCAGCGAACATTGAAAAAGATACAGTATACTGAGCGCTGCCCTCATAGAAATGATTTTGTTCATTTCAACAAGTCTTCCCACCCTCAAAATAATCAAACAGTTTGGATTAAGTGAAGTCCTGAAAACATTTATTTGTTTATTTGTGTATTTTATTTGTTTTGTCAACAAGTACAAGGAAACAAGTAACAGTATAAACATAGACATTGGCACAAAAATTGGCACAATTAAAGAAGTAAATAGGCAAAACATAGCCATAAACACATGGGTTGATTACAAATGGATAGGAACAGTAGGACAGGGATGGTAGGCATGCAGGTACACTTATGCACCCCTTAAGGACCTCATAAGAAGCATGAAAGGTCCAGGGAAGACAGTTTAAGGGAAAAGGTATGGGGATTAGGGAGACTAACAACAGGATCAGGGAGGCTGTTCCAGATGTCTATAACCCTATTGCAGAAGTCATACTTCCTACAGTCTAGATTAGAGCGATTTACATTGAATTTGAATCTATTGATAACCCTTGTGATGCTGTGGTTGAAATTAAAATACTCATTTACATGCTCAGAATGGAGACTTTAGATGCAAATTCTGGAGAGAACTGTGAAGTCTACGATTTGGAGCAGCCCTGCCCCTTTGGGAACTGCCTGCCAGACCCATTGACTTGCCTGCCAAGTACCACCCAGTTCCTTCCTCTTTTAATTAGCACAGCCACCACAACCTGGTTACCCCAGCATGAAAGAAAGCTAATGAATCATGTCATACTCCGAAGCTCTCTTAGAGCTGCAACTGATACCCGTTCTTACATCTTTGTCAGCACCCGCCCACTCTTCATTTTCCTCCTCCCCTCTGCCAGCTGAAGTCCGGAGCCTCACGCTGCCTCCCTGCCACTCAACAGAGGAATTTGCATGTTAGTTAAGCCGTTGGACTGAGTAATTACCAGGAGGGTCAGCAGCTCCTCCCATCAACCCAGCTTAGCCTTCGCCGACTGAGCAACTGTCACATGAGCGCTTGGCAGGAGGTGGAGGGAGAGCTGCATGCCAGGATGACTCAGGGCTAATTGTTCTCTTACAACTGTTGTTCAAGCCGCTTAATTAGAGAAACAGGCTGGATTTTCCGCTGTGTGAATGGAGAGCATCGGAGTCGATGGGGAAAGGGCAAATCAGGAGTTCCACCGCCTGCCAATAACACAATCTGTAATTGCCTTTGCAAAAGGGCTTCCCCCACAGCAGACATTTCGGGGAAGTTGTCATGGGGGATTGGCGTCTCCTCTTTCTCTCGCAGTTGCAGCTGAAGCCGGGGCATTTCCACAGTTGTCCGTGGCATTTTAAGTTCAGCCAAAATCCAGCGCGGTGGAAACACAAATGGTGACTCAGCCAAAGAGCCTGTCAGCCAGATGTGGTGGACCAGCAGATGCTCAATACATGGCATGCTTTGTTGCCTGCCTAATACTGCAAAGGCAATGTCTGTGAACATGCAATTGTTTTGTCCATCACTTATGCTAGGTGGCTGGCAGGTTGAGTTCAGTTTGATGGATGACAGGAAGGGGCAGCACCTTACCTTTATACAGGGACAGAGGGATTTGTCCTATGGTCTCTTACAGTATATCACTGGTGTGTCCAGTTCAGGGCCTCACACTCAAATCTTGACCAAGATGGCATGAAGTCTAATTCATTAGCCTGAAGGCTGCATCCTTGATTGTCTTTTCCACACATTGATACAAGAGTCGCTAGGTCACCAACCTTTCAGACCTCAGGGACCACTAAATTCATAATTTTAAATTCCTCAGACCACTAATATGATTTTTTTAAAAAAGAAAAAAGAAAAATAGTATTTAGTGCAATATAAAAAATAGAAATAATTTTTCTGTGGACCATCAAAATTTTCTCAAGGACCACCAATGGTCCACAGACCACTGGTTGGTGACCACTGCTCTAGGGAGTCAAAAATGAAGATTATTCCAGTGTGCTATTAAACATACCCTTGTTAAAACTTTACTGCTACTAACACAGCTCCTTTCCTATCATTTCATTTTAGCCACTTACCTAGCAGCATTCTTTGGGATGCCAGGAATTTGGCCTGGTTGTTGTTAAACCACATAATACCCTTCAATGTAATAATCTGAAACTTACCTTCTTGAAAGAGGCAACTATGCCTGAAAATTATTTCCAGTTTTCGATATAAATAAAAAATATATTGGCAGTTCTATTGTAAGGGGGAAAAAAGACATGGTTTATCTTCAATTTGGCATATCTCACCATCACTTACAATCGAGAGATCGAGGAGGAACAGCTGGCAGAGACCAGTGAGGGAGAGGCTGGACCTGAGGAAGAGCAGGCCGAGGCAGAATCCAGTGAGCTAGGAGCAGAGTCAGAGAAGGACAGCTCAGAGGAGCAACTGGGAACAGCGCCCCCACCTGATCTAAGACAGAGATGCAGGGATAAACGGGTTTGGAGAAAAGACTACTCAGGAGCAAGTGAGGGAAGGAACACAGCTGAGTTGAACCCTTTAAAAGCTAGCCAGTTGCAATTAGCAGTGCTGGAATCAAAGTTTGAATTTATTGTGTTAGCATTTCGGTGACCTCTCCTTTTTTTGGGTAAGAATTTCCTAAACCAATTTTACTTGTATTCTCTCAGAATTACCTTTGGACTGAAGCCAGAGTTTGTCTTGGCAATTACCTAGTACTTTGCTTTTGGAAATAAACCAACTTCGACAAAGAGAAGGCATTTGAGTTTTGGCAATAAAGACTGTTTGTTTTTAAGTTCTTGTTTTTGTTCGTGGATTGCTTTGAGTTGGGTCATCACAATTCTTTTGTGGCCTGTGACCTGAAAGTCATAGAACACTATTCATTTACGGAAAGCTGATCTGGATAATATTGAGTTGGTTCCAGTGGTGGGTTGCTCCCAGTTCGGACCAGTTTGCATGAACCAGTAGCGCTGACCGAATGACATCAGTGAACCGGTTCCCTCCCAGTGTGATTTTTACTATTTTTGACCATTTTTTTGCTAGCTGAAACGGCACGGCAGAGCTGACTGCCGCGCCTCTCCTCTTCCAAATGCTCGTGGGCATGTGCGAAGTGCAAATTTTGTGTGCGTGCTGCCATGCATGTGCTACTGCGCATGAGCAGACCACACATTTGACATGTGTGCTCTATTGCACATGCGCGGAGTGCACATTTGTCCTGCACGTACGCAAAGCATGCTGGTCTCCGCTCTACTGTGCATGCACATTACAGTGCACAAAGCATGCTGTTCTCTGCTCTACTCACATGCTGGTCACGAGCACCTGAGCAAGAAGAGAACCGGTAGTAAAGGTAAGTGGAACCCACCCCTGGTTGGTTCAATGTCAAAAATGAAGATCACTGCAGTGCTGGGCAAGCAGTAACTTGGAGAGACTTTAGACTGACATCCCCAGCAGAGTAAATTGATTTATGTTAATACAAGCCTTAGTTCTTTCCAAAATACTGAAGTATGTTACATCCATAAAACTGCCTTCAAGACAGATTGTATACATTTGGGATTCAGTTATTAGCTTACAGGATTTCCCCCTCCCTTGTTATACACATGGAGGTATTAAATGCTACTTATTTCAAATACTTGAAAAATAGGTCATTTATTTCATTCGATGTGTGGAAGGTTCTTTTTTTTAATCTTTTACAAATAGCATTTGTTCAGAGAATAAATTACAATTGTTTGGAATGCTTAAACCTAAAAAAAAGCTATTCTTAAGGATTAATTTTTAAACAATTGAATCATGAGTGTAATATGAATGTAGTTAAGATGATAAATGCAACTAATTTTCTCCCTCTATTAGCTTCTTTCACATGCTACTTACAAATGCCAGTCAAACTCAGCAATCCTTTCATTGTATTATTCAGTGATGAGGTAGCTAGATTAAAAATACATGATGGCATTTTCCGAGTTGGATTTATAAGTACCATGACTGTTTAATTTTGGCCTGCCATTAGCTATAAATGGGCGAAAGAGTAGTTTGCAGTCAAAAGACCACCACTAAAAAAAAAAAGGTTAGGTTTGAGTAGTACCTTTTATAGCTATGTCACCACACGCCATATTCAAATTGCAGTTCTGAAATATTATGCTCAAATCTCTATTATTAGTGGGCAATGTAATTGTAGTGCAGAAATAACATCCACTCAATTTAACAGTTCAAATTTCGGAGAACATCTAACAAATTTTAATTCCTATTCTTGTCTCAATGCTCTTTTTCCTCCAGCTTTCAAGAGCTTGCCTTACCCAGAGCTGAATCCTGCTGTCTCTTATTGTTGTCCACTATAAGTAGCCAGTCCTGTTGATTTGACAAAACTTGTGAGGTTTCTCTACTAGCACAAAGTTGCATTTTGGTTTGCTTTATTTTAGATTGGAAGTGGGCAGTACTAGATGCTTGAGGTAAGAAGCCTATTAATACCTGGAGGTCATAAGTAATTCCTCTAATTGAGGTTGATGAGTTAAAAGAAGACACAAAGAAGCCTTGTAAAGCAGGGCTCTCCAACCTTGGCAATTTTAAGACTTGTGGACTTCAACTCCCAGAATTCCTCAACCATCAATGCTGGCTGAGGAATTCTGGGAGATAATAATAATAATAATAATAATAATAATAA
>JANHFP010005934.1:209696-226003 GCA_032468135.1 Calamaria suluensis | reverse complement strand
GCCGGCCACATGACCATGGAGACGTCTTCAGACAGCGCTGGCTCTTCGGCTTTGAAACGGAGATGAGCATCACCCCTAGAGTTGGAAACGACTAGCATATATGTGCGAGAGAAATCTTTACCTTTACCTTTAAAAGAAGGGTCAGACCATGCAACCTGATTCTAGCACAGATCACTTACCAGAGGGCTCAATGTAGACTCTCTCCCATGCCAAACGGAAATAACCAATACAGATAGTCTTTGACTTACAGTCCACAGTGGAGTGTTGCCCCGTTTTACGATCTTTCTTGCCACAGTTGTTAAAGCGAATCCCTGCAATTGTTAAGTTAGTAACAGTCTGGCTTCCCCATGGATTTTCCTTTCAGAAGTTTGCAAAAGGTGTTCGCCTGACCCTGGGACACTGTAACCATCATAAATATATGCCAGTGGCCAAACACCTGAATTTTGATCATGTGACCGTGGGGATTGTGTGAGAAACGGTCATAGGTCGCTTTTTTCAGTGTTGTTGTAACTTTGAATGGTCACTAAACAAATGCTTGTAAGTTGAGTACTACCTGCAGTAATAAAAAAGTTGAATGGAGACTTGTCTTCCTCCTCCAAGGAGAAAGGAACAGGTAGAACTTCTGTTATCCAAGGATGCATTAACCACCGTCCTTATCCAGTCTCTTGCTGTCTTCCAGGTAGCTTTCACCAATGAGAACCAGGATGTAATCTATACATGGTAGAACTAATGAATAATATGATCTACTTCCTCAGGAATGGCTTTCCGTTAATCTAGTGGCATATGGTTTCTATTATCTGACAATAATTTGTCCAGCAAGATTCCATTTTGGACCGAATATAAATGGTTTTATCTCCCATACGCCTTGCAAAATTCTCGAAGAGGCTCCTTTTTCCCAGATCGGTTGGCTGAAGCAGGGCTTCTGGGTGGTAAGAATAAGTATTGATGCTTTGCTGTTCTTCCTTGCCTCACATACATATTTAGACTCTTTTTATCAACTTTCTTCCAGGTGTCTTTTGTTTCTTGGTCTCCTTGTGGTCCAAACTACTGTAATTTCCTGATTGTACTTTCAGGGGAAGCCTCGCACAATTGACCAGTCTGCCGGCACTTTGCATTAATCATCAGATCCCTCTGCATGACAAAGCATTCTTAGTCTGTAAGGCATACATAAAACTTATGAAGAATACAGGCAAAACTTGTTGGTTGGGTATCTGACACAGGGGGAGGGATTGTACGGAACATGAGCATAGCAATTAAGATCAAACTCATTTGACTTTTTTATTTATCAAGTTTATAATTTAGCAATTATAATCTAAAGGTAAAGGTACCCCCCCACATGCGTGCTAGTCGTTTCCGGGGCGATGCTCATCTCCATTTCTAAATCAAAGAGCCAGAAACCTCAGTGGTCACGTGGCTGGGATAACTCAACACCAAAGGCACACAAGAGCACTCTTACCTTCCCACCAAAGTGGCCCCTATTTTTCTACTTGCATTTTGTGCTTTCAAACTGCTAGATTTACAGAATCCGGCACAAGTAACAGGAATCCACTCCGTTACACAGCACTAAGGATTCTTACCACTGACCTGATCGACCTCAGCATCTTAGCCACTGAGCCACCACATCCCTCAATATATAACTTTTTACAGGTAAGTAAACTAGGATGGAAACATGCAGTGAGAAAGACTTCACTTTTAAACCATTATCCTTCACATTGCAATGCCACTAAAACATTCCTACCAGACAACTGGAATTAGACCTGGAAGGGTGGCTTCCATACCTGCTCTGCTGCACCTGCGTACTTACCTGGGCATAGGAACCTCTGAATTCAGTAGGCCACACTACAAAGGAAGCACACGTTTATACCTGTTGTTTTTTCAATTCTGTAGTTATTTTCTCTCTGGGTGCTCCAGCTGTTATTTTGAATACAGACCCTAGTATGGCTGACAGCATTTAGGCAGGAAATCTGCCTAGCTCTTTGTGCTCACAGCCATGTAGAAAGACATCGATCAGTTGTCTTTTGTGAAGAGAAGAAAGGAACAGTTCAATAACTTCAATTTTAAGCCTTTCTTTGTGTGAACTTGCTACTTTTGGTATCATGGGTTGTAGAATGACAGAAGGCACCAAAATGGAGATGACTCACCTCACCGCTGATCAAATTAGATAGTATATTGAAACAAGAGTTTATTTCTTCTTTAGCGAACAGGGAAGAATTTCCAAATTCTTTGAGGTGGAAGATATGGAGGACATATCTACTGCAACTGTAAACCTCTTGCCATTTTAGGCAAAGCTGAAAGTGATTAGTCTAGTTTTATATAGTGCATGGAACAAGCAAGGCAACATTTTCAGCTTTGGAACATTTGAATAGGGTTCAAAACACAGGATATCACAAAGGTTACTCTTAATATACCCTATTCATATAACGGTACTTTGCATGATTATTCCACACTTGAAAAGAATAACAAAACATTTGCAGTAATTAGTCTTTCTCTCACATTTAAGACACACTTTTGAAGTTTGGTTGTAGATACGAGTTGACTCTTACATGAACTCTTGATATGAATCAGATTGGATTAGCTGTTTTGCTGCATGCCCTTGGCTTTAGGAAATGGATAACAATTTTTATCATTTCTGCTCTTAGGATTGCTGTCTACGATAAATTAGAAAGTTATTTGGAATACTTAATCTTACTCTTTACAAACGAACATATGCCCTAGTTCGTTTCCAGTCATAAAACCCAGCATCTATTAGCAAGTCATTCAATATAACTCTTACTTGGGAGTAAGGTAGAACATCCACCTATACATGAATGAAATGCTGACTCATGTAGGTTTTTCAAAGGAATGGGCAACCTGTGGCTCTTCAGAAGTTGCTAAATTTGAGCCATACTAAGGGAGCGTGAGAAACAACTGGAAGCTTTGCACACTACTGAAAATTTTAGTTCTCAAACTAAAGTGGCACAAGCAAAACAGATGTGTAACTAAGCTTTAATGAAAACATTCTTAATAAACCATCTCTGCTATTTGACTGGTAAGATTTTTTTAGACATGCAAAAAAATCCAACAACAAAATGCTAATTTTAGCAGTAAGCTACCAAAAGATCAGCACTAATTACAGAAATGTGCTCTTTAAAATTAGTAAGCAGACTACATGCTACAGCAAGGTGGTTGCATCTTGCCACTGCTAAGATACAATAAATGTTAGGAGAGATTTTGGATGTCTGTTTCCATGATGCAAGGAGTTCCTAAATGCAGTCCATATAAGTAGCCAAAATTGAAATCATGTGACTCCAGCTAGAAGATGCTGAAATAAAAGTTAAAAAGGAATTCCACATCCGATTTGTACGGAAATATACAATCACAAGATATTTGAGTTGACAATTGTGAAGACCAATCTTTTTCGATATGATCAAAGAACTTTTCTTTTTCTGGAAGGATTTTCTGAAGTACTTCAAGTAGTTCATTATATCCTACTTTATACAAAATACACATGCTATAATTTATTATGCATTATCTGCTTTACATACATTTCAATTTTTAAAAATTAAGGATATACAGTATTTAAAATACATCTTTTTTAATAGAGGTTTGCATTTTTGCGAACAGATTTTCACTCCCATTAGCTTTTGTGTGTACTGCTCTAATATGCATTTCTGCTTTATATTGCAACATTGCAAAATTCAAAGAGCTAGTTTTTGAAGAGAATGGTTAGTTCATGGTTTGGCTTGAAATTGTAGCTAAGGTAATTTATCAGAGAAGAAAATACTGTTATGTCTTCCATTTCTTGGTAACTAGAAAAGTTCTGTTTTCATTTTGAGGAGAAACATATCTAGTTTTTACTTCCAGCATTGAAAAAAGAAGAATGTTCCTTGTCTTTGAATCTACTGAAATAAGAGATGCCGTCCAGTACTCTGCTATTGTCACTTTTTCCATTGTAGAAAATTCAAATGCAGGTAGTCTTTGACATACAACCACAACTGACCGCAACATTTGTTACTACATGAGACATTTAAGTGAATTTTGCCCCATTTTACAATCTTTCTTGCCACAGTTGAGTGAATAATTGCAGTTATAAAGTTAGTAACATGGTTAAATGAATCTGGCTTCCCCATTGACTTTGTCAGGTCACGAAAGGTGATCACATGACTCCAGGACACCATCGTAAATATGAATCTTTTGTCAAGCACCTGAATTTTGATCACGTGACCATGGGGATGCTGCAATGGTTGTGCGAAAAATGGTCATAAGTCACTTTTTTCAGTGCCATTGTATATTTGAACAGTCACTAAATGAACTGCTGTAAGTCGAGGACTACCTGTAATTTTAAATGGTAGGTAACTTTTAAAGTTTATCAACTCCTCATCATTTCCCTATTTAAGAAATCAGCATTTTATATAAAAAGATATTTGAAAAACAATCATACCCCAAATATTGTATTTTTCGGAGTGTAAGACATACTTTTTCCCTCCTAAGAGGGTGGAAATGTTGGTGCATCTTATACACCGAATACAGCCATTTTTGGCCTCCCGAAGCCGCACTCCGCTCACCCCATTTTTAGCAAAAACAGGGTGTGCAGAGGGTTTGGGAGGCCTGCAGAGTGATCTTATAGTCTGAAAAATACAGATGTATTATCTTTTTCTACTCACATTAGTCAACTTTATCAGCTATACAAAGTTACAATTATCTCTCTGGAAACAGGTGGCATAGAAAAGCAGAATAATCAATTGGAAATTCACATAATTTTTGCACTCCAACAGCACAATTTATCTTTAAGAGATAGTGTTTCCAAAATATTGATACCGCTATAAAGGCTTTTCTTGGGTAACTTTTATAGTTTGCCAATAGGTTTAGGCTAGAAACTAGAAGACCTAGTTCTGCCTTAGGGACAAAGCCAGCTTGGCTCTCTCCACCTTAGAAAGGAAGCAATGGTAAACTACTTCTGGGGAAAAAAAGGCATTCTAGGAAATCTCCAAGAATTCAATATGGCTGAATGAAATATTAACAGATACTGCACATCTTATGAGCCAATAGCAATGAAAGTTGAGCACTAGCAAAATGCTTATCTCAGGAAGCTCTGCTTATACTTCATTTTTGTATTGCCATTTTTCTCAAAACACTGAAAACTCAAATGCTATGGTTATTTTCTTAGATTTGATAGTTAACATTCCTTCAAAGATTTTCTGATTTAAGAAAAGAAAAAGCAGGTTGATTTTATATAATGCTTCCACCAATATAAACTCCCTGCAGCAATCCTTCAATACAGAGGGCTAATAGACATATCATAAATTGCCCAATGATTTCATTATTTCATACAGAAGTCTATAATATTTACATGCTAAAGACATTTTTTTCCTTTCTTTGACAAGGCCACAATAGAAAATTAGAAAGATTCAGACTTTTTACAAATTCTAGTCATTCTTTAACACCTAACATTAATTGCTGTTTGTTCATATCAGATACCCACCAAGTCAGAATGTTTTTCATCAGTATAGTAAATCTTAAATTTCCACAAGGAATTTTGACCCATGGGATGACTAAATGGAGCATGTGATTTGTGTAAAACTAGAACAGAAAAAGGTCTCCTTTATAATTTGAACTGAAGATAAATCTAATTTATATGAATTCAAAAAATGTGACAAGTTGCCATTTTTTTAAAAAAAAAATTAAGTGCACTTTTTTATAAATTGCCTTTCTGTTTCTTTGTTCAAATCATCAGGAATTAACCAAGCTACAAAATAGCTATTGCACAGTTACTGAATCATCAAGGGCTGCAATTATGGCCAGAGAATTGCTGCCAAAATGTCAACAAGAAAATGCCAACTGGAGAAGCATGTAGAATATAAGACATTTCTCCTTTCAATCATATTGATACAGCTGTTTTCACATTTCTGTCAGGTATCTGTATATTCCTGAGACTTTGCTCACCTACATCATCTTTGAAAGTGAAAAAAAAATAAAAATTCAGCAAGGAGAGAAATATATAAAACTATTGTAGTTAAATTCTCAAATTAGAAACCAATAAAGCTTGAACAATAAATTACAACCACCTCTTCCCCACCAGCAGTTTGTTACTCAATTAGTTTCCATGCCAATGAACCATCACAAAAGGAACTATACCCCTCTGTACATGATTTTATTATTTACATAATACAATATAGCATAGATGCTGGGTAGCATGATTATGTGCAATACATAAATATGAACTATCTGTACACATTTGCTTATCTAATAACTCAACTGAGGACAAAATTTAAAGCAAAGACCTGATGCTTTTAATGAAAACTAAGACTGAACACTGCAATAGAAATCAGAAGTAGTGCCCTATGTATACACAACTATTTACAAATGAGAACAGGCATTACCACTATACTACTCTAAACTGTACTTGTTTATATAAAAAACACAAGTTTCATACATCACAAAAAACCCTTCCATTATAACACAGAAGTGATATTACCAGACAAGCATCAGTGAAGTATACTGCCTTTTCTAGAGTTGTTATTGTACAATGCTGTAGATAATGCAGCCCATGCAATACACCCAAGAACACTACAGTCCTACACCCAAATACTATTTAAATGATAAAAGCAGCCCCTCAGAGTGGTTCCAGGTACCACTTAAAGTGTACAGCAGCCATATTGGGTATGATTTTTCCATGCAAAAGGGTGCAATCTCACATTTGGAAACTATAAAAAATTAAAGGCTAACCTTTTCAAACCAGAACACATTCAACTTAAGATGCATATGAAAAAAATAAAGGCTTGAATACATTTGCAAACTAGGTTCATCAGATGCAGGTGCTTGTTTGAAAGAGCTGCTGTGATTAACTTTTATCAAAAATGTAGCCTTTATTTTGTAAACTGAAATCAATTCTTGTTGCATTGTGCTACACAATATATTTAGCTACTTAGGAGTAAGAAGCAGACAAGTGTTCTGCTGTAGGCTAGTTCATAAAATTTTGAAAAAAAGTTTCCTTCAAGAACTAGTTTTTAACAGTTGAACAATTTTTATCACTTCCAAAGATTACATCCTCTAGAAGGTAATCTTAAACTGCAGTATATGGCACCTGAACACCCATTTCCATTTAGAAAGTGGCTTCTCTGCAGTTCAGCCTTAAAACAATGAAGTGTGGAAATTAAAGATGATTACGGCTAACTATGGTAAAAGTAGACTCATTTTTCTTGGTGTATCATTTAATCAAACAGGCACATTAGCACTATCCAAAGATGATATACCTCTATCAACAATCCCAAAAGGCAAATCTGCTGCAAACATGCAGATTTTATGCATCTGTTTGGCACATATGAACTAGACAACTCTGTCCTTTGTGCATGTCTGTTTTCCAATGCAGGTCTTACCTCTTTCATTCATTTGGGGGAGGGCATGTATACATTTTAAAGGGCTGTATCTATCCAATTCTGCCTGTAACACCCACAATATCCTAAAATATCAATCAATAAGACAAACTAAAGTAAAACTCTGGAGAACATCAAAGGAAAATGGCCATGCATCTGCTCTTTAATGTTTTCCTAGGATATTTTAAAATAAAAACAAAAGAAGTCAGTCTTTGCACCAAGTAGGTTAGTTTATATTCTCTGGATTTTTTCAGCCACAACAACTGGATTCTCTTTCCTGATTTTTGCTGCAGCTTCTGCTTTGTAATCATATGGGCAGTTGTGCTTGTCAGAATAACGGTGAAGTCCACAAAACAGATTTCCACATCGGCAGTCAAATCCTGTGAAAACACAGAAATAGTATCTTGAAGTAAATTATGGTGAAGTCTTATAACTACGCAATTATTTTTCTAATCAATAAATCTACCCTTATCCTCTAGGGATATTTGTCTTCTTGAAAGATGTTTAAATGTTTCCCAAATACATACATAAAGCAAGGAGCTGGACAAAATGAACTTCAATATCCTACCTGTAAGTCCAACCTTCTTTCTGCACATAAAACATCTGTTCTTCTTTGGTTTGGGCATTTCAGGTGTTTTCTCTTCATTCTGAGATGTACTAGGTTGAGTAACTGAAGGACTTGGTTGGGTAACCACTAAAAGAACAACAGAAATTAATTAAATTTCTGCTTTAATCTTAACTTTCATCTCCATCATTTTTTCACATGCTCCATTTTTTAAATAGGATATAGAAAACATCCCTATTAAAGTTTGATATTTGAACTTGAAATGCAAGTTTCCAGTGTTTCAGATATGAAACAAAGGACAAGTGTTCCAGAACTTCATTGAGACTGAAACAAAAATTTTCTACCCCCTAAGCAAAATGTTAAAATTATGTTGCTTTGAGTGATTTGTATTTTCTATTTTTTTTTGCAAAATGTGTATTAACCTGTAGCAGGACCAGTTTAATCCATGCTATCACGATATGTGATGCAGGAATGAAAGGAAAAGTGATTACCTAAACATAGGATGAAACCACTATTATTGAGCACTAAATACTGACTTGCCTAGGTGCTGTCTCTGTGTTCCGAATAAGTCCTGAATCTGCTTGTGCAACTATTACCAATGCAAAAGGGTGCACATGTATTGAATGTATTGTGCAACTATTATCTATATAGTTGAATTCTCCTGGCGGTTAATGCAAGAGTGGTGTTTTATTGTTGTGGTTATAATGCAATTACTGTTAAACTGTAAAAAAGAATTTAAAAATCCACACTTAAACTGCTGCCAATATTAGTTACTCTGAAGATTTGGGAATTGTTTTTCAATTTGGAATATCATGTCTAAAACACCATACACTGCCTCCAACTCAAAGAATTAACTTGTAGAAAATAGCCAGATTACCCATGTAACAGTCAGATCAGCATTATCCAGAGAAAAAACAGAATGCTTCTGAGTTCCTTGTACTCAGGTATTAAGAACCATTCTCTTCAGCTTTTTTATTTGGCAGGACAGCACCCTGAAACCAATACTCCATCTATCTTCGTCATAACAAGACAATTGATTTGAAGCAGTGGAACATTATCTGGAGTTATTTCATGGACAATATTAATATTGAAACAATTATTCCCATAAGAATTATTTGGTGAAAAACATTCTTGAAGATATTGGGTGTACAACCAGTCTTAAGTTATTTTTTTACCCTCTTTCTCATTTCTCTCTTTTTAAACTATCTTGAGGAATATCTATATAATGAGTTGTTTCAATACTTTGGACAATTTGAAAAAAAATGTAATAAATGTGTACAGCTATTTTGAAAATCGGATAACTTTTTCCAACACTGAGCTTTATCAAAAGCATCAAGAATCATAATCAAGACACTTGGTGGCAATGGCTTAACCAGTGGATTCAGAGTTCTGCACAGTTTAGCAATACATTTTGGGAGATGAGAACGGTGTGGAGAATCCTTCAAATATTGTTTAACTCTAACTTCTATCAACCCCAATCAGCACACCCAATAATGGAGGGAAAGGAGACTACGATCCTGTTATTTGGAAAGCTAACATTTTCCTGCTTCTCACAGACAGTAATATTTATAAGTTATTAGAGCAATTTAGTTTCTACTTATGCCATCTTTTTAGAATATTTACATGGAAAGTAAAAGCTTTGAAGTAGCTTTCTTTCCTCCATTACTGTTTCAAATAGCAGCTACAACAGCTTGCTCAGAAGAAACAGGAAGGCATCTGAAAATGTGTATGTATTTTACAGAGATGTTGTTACCATTTCAATAGAGCTAGGATGAGTGCAGGCCTATAATCAGTTGTATGGATATACTGGAAGTAAAAGCTAGATTCCTCTGTCACTTTCCAGAGATCAATTATTTCCTTATGGTATTGCCTACATAACAGAAAGTTTATTTTACTGAGCTAACTAAAATATGCATTAAACCTCTACAGAGTGACATATACCGATATAATTTAAATGTTGAATTAAAACAGCCATTCTGCTGCCTGTGTAATCATTTTAATGATGCAGTAATTTTTACACATAATTATATAAAGTCATGTCAAATCATTCTAAAATTTTAAGCTGAGACAGGATTGGATATTAAATTTTTTATTTCCTTTTTCAGAAAGTCCGCAAGGATGAATGTTGTTTATCAATAGGTATACGTGTGAGCTGCTTTTTACCTCAAAACTACTTTCTCATATCCAACTCATTCACCCTTAAGGTAAAGTGCACCAAGGATGACACTACTGGGAAAACTCTAGACATTTCAATTATTAAATATGTAAGAACAAAATATTGCAGAAAAATATGACTCAACTAGCACAAATAGTGCTAAAAATCATGATAATTATAATTCAAAGTATTGGGAGAGTACAAAGTACAAATGAATAAAATAGGTATGTCCACATTAACCATGTTTAATATTAATGAATATAAATAATGTGGTTATCATATCAATACATAATTCATGAAAAACATCTAACACGCAATCTACTTCAATTGGTGTGTAAGTTATAATATATGGAGGAAAATGTGTTGTTGTGTAGAACATGGGTGTGTGCAAAATTTAATTGACCTTTGTTTACAGATATAAAGTGAGTTAATTAAATTTATATAACTAGGTTGCTCATAAAATTGTTTTATATCTAAAATAGATTGTTTAGGCCATAATTATGAATGCATTGATTATCTTAAAACATTGTTTGTTATAAACAAGCTATTATCTAAACATGGATTTATTCATTTTTAAGAAACATATTAGTATTAATGTTCAAGTAAAAAACCTAACTGTATTTGTCACCTTATCTTCCACTTATGCCAAGTAACCATATAAAGTACTAATTTTCAGAACTTGAAAAAAGACTCATAATACATATTTTTGTGGACTTCTGAATACAGGTAGTCCTCAACTTCCAACCATAACAGAGGCCCAAATTTTTGTTGTTGAGAATGTTAAGTAAATTTTGCCCCATGGTAAGACCTTTCTTGCCATAGTTAAGGGAATCACTGCAGTTGTTAAGTTAGTAACACTGTTGTTAAGTGAATCTGGCTTCCCCATTTTTTGCTTATAAGAAAGTCACAAACCCAAGAAACTGCAACTGTCAAAATTAGAGTTCATTCCCAGGCGCCTGGATTTTGATTATGTGTCCATGGGGATGCTGCAATAGTTATATTAAAAATGGTCATAAGTCATTTTTTTTCAGTGCCAGTGTAATTTCAAACAGTCACTAAACGAATTGTTTTAAGTCAAGGACTACCTGTATAGATTTTTGCCTATACTGAGATACACCTATCTTTTAATATAGTCATTTCCCCTTCTACCATATCTAATGTTATGTGAAACTTTCCTATATTATAAAATTCCTTCAAAACACTATTTAAGCAGTCAAGGAATTTCTTCCCATTATTGAATTTCTAACGAAACCATGAAGTTATTGCAATACTTTCCCTTTAAGCTATATTCAATTGAATACATTTGAAAAGAAAGTTTTGCATCATGCATTACATAAAACATTTACTATAGAAAGTTTACTCTAAAAATACTATTTATCATGAAGATGATAGAAAGAATGAATTATTAAAACGAGCTTGATAAAAACATTTCATGACCCACTTAAAAAAACTGATTAAAGAGCAGAGTATGGATATGAAAATGAATGAATACATATGTATGATTGAATATAAGTTTGCTGATATTACAAATGAATTTTTGGAACTTGTCAAAATTTGTAATGTTAACCAAAGCAGAACATGTATTAAGTTCTAAAACACAATAAGCATTTTGCATGGGGGTTTGGACTTATTTTGACTACTGAATTTATTAGCTGCTGATCTGACTAGCAAATTAAGCATTTTCATAGGAAGAAAATGCAATGATTTAAGAATAACATTTTGGTGTTTTTTCCTTAAAACATATAAAGTAAAAATAAAGTTTTATTTGAACTGAGTTGACCCTGTGACAATATATTCTTTTTGGTAACTATTCGGAAGTGGTTTGCCACTTTCTTCTTCTAATAAACCCTCTCCCCCGTACCCACCCCTTTGGACTTCATACTTTAGGCTACAACCCTGGGATTTCCTGGTGCCTCTCATCCAAATACTAACCAAGTCCCACCTTGCTTAGCTTTTTGAGATCCACCACAGTTGGCTAGATTGCTGCCTCATAGTTGGGCTAACTGTGTAAGAAGTGTTCAAATATTATATTTTCTTCCTTGATTATAGATGTTTAAACGTGCCAGGTCCCACTGTACTAACTGCACTCAAGTTATTTTTAAAGAGGCATACCTGGCTCTGTTGTCTCTGTTTTCGGGATTATTTTCTCCTCTCTTGAAATGCTCATTTCTGTCATTTGCTGTGTTACAGGCAAGGCGGCAGCAGGCACATTTCTGATTGCATTCAGTAAAATGAAAGCAATTTGTTAGTGCTATTACGAAGACTAGAATTTTTATAAAGCTAAGATTTTTAACAACTTCAGCTCTTTTTGGTAACTGAATTACTGAACCCACTGATAATAAATTCTGATAACAAATTATTAACAACTGACCTTAAAATCTATTCTTATAGTCATCCAAGATATTATTATAAACATTTCATCATTATAATTCTCAGATTAACTGCAAAAATAGACTAAGTATTATTTCTATTAATTAACTATAGCAGAATCTAATGCAATTGTAAAACAATTTAATTTCAAGCTCAATTTAACATGTTTTACCTTGATTTCTCTGATGTGCTGCCAGCAGCACCTTCACAGTTGTTTAAACTAGTATCTGCTCTCTGTATAGATGTAGAATCTGAGGTAGGGTTATTGGAACCACCTGATGTTCCTGGGTAGTAAAAAAAGGAATATAACAAATACATTAGAATATTTAAGCAAATAAAATGGCTGTTATTAAATGCTTTCATGTCTTTCTAACGATAGTGAATCAATCCAGATTTAAGAAAAAAAATTCAAAGTTTGGAAAGGCATGGTGTAATATTAATTCCAGCTATTTTTGAAATGTACTGTATTGACATCTAGTATTTCCTTTTTGTTGCTCCAAAACATACCCATTGGACTTATTCGGCCACTATTTTGCTGTCTCTGAAGATGTTCTTTATAGCAGACGGAACACATTCCATTAGTTCTAGGATTCCCATAAAATCCACATCCTGTGCTACACAGCATCGGTCCTGGGGTCTGGTTGGTTTCCTGAGCCATCTTGTGCTGTAAACAGAGCAAAAGGATATCTAATTAGGAGCTGCTATACATTCATAATTCACATAGAATTGCTATTACAAATGCTAATATGGCACAATTAGCCTTCTGCATAAATGTAGAATGTATATCATGAAATGGCAGATCATCATATATAGTGACAGGACTGGTGAAAATGTATACATTTGAAGACTGTAAGCTGTGAAGAAGAAACAATCTTTATCATATGGTCCAAAGGCAGGTGGATGTTAAAGGTGTGAGTTAAGCTAAAAGAAAATAAGCTGCTTGTCATTTGATTCATTTAAGTTTACAAGCCATTCCCAGTTCAACCCTCACCCAAGAGATTCTTTTTCTCTAAAGGGGAATGCTGCTTGCATCCTAAAAACCCCAAAATGTGCATATGGCTTACCCATATGGCATAATCAGCCAAATGTGCCTCTAACTGCATATTCCACTGATAATTATGTGGTTTATTGGTGTCCAAAGTTCCTGGGCTACTAAATGGACTTCAGATTGCTTATTGGTTTATGTTTGACTGGGAAGGGTGGAGTTTATACAAATAATATTATGATGCACAACCCTGCTTTTAACATAAGCATTGCATTAACAATAATACTGCCACAATCCCATAAACAAATTAAAATGTTTTGCAAGATTAATATTATTATTCTTGTATCATTTATGGATACAGAATTTTGAGCTATGATATTATAAAATCTGGAAGGCTATTATTATATTTGTATATAGGCATGAAGCTTGCTTTCTTATAGCTATTTGCACTCCTATTAGAAGTTCAAAATAAAACTTGACAGGGTGGTTATATTTATCATTTCCCAAATAATTAAAAAGGCTAAAACATCTCAGTCTATGAAAATATACGTATTTTAAAATACATGTTTGAAAAAAGTGTAAGAAAATATCTATTAGCTTTCCAAAGTAGGTTTACTTCTTTACTGATAGATTTCTGACCACATTCAGGTTGTAGTTATAAACAGTACATGAAACTGTTTACTTACATAATGTAATCTGCTTTGTAAATCAGATCTAAAATTGACACAATTTAAATAAGGCACAGTAGAGATCAAATAACTTAATACTAGCCTACTCAATCCAATATATTTAGTACTGTATCTTTGTAAAAACATAGGCTCTTTCTATATAATGCTATTTCAGTTCAAATTGTTCAAAAAGCAACCAGGACAAATATTCAAAAAATGGGGAACGGCTAAATGAAATAAAAATTGAAAACTGATGCTAAATGAAATAATGACAGTTTTGATTTTCAGATAGCTTCCAAGTGGCAGCATTTGGCATGGAATTTATAATATCATGTTATTGGATATGCTTTATACCTTTAGTCTGGTTTCTAATACCACCTCATGTGTGTCCTCTAGCTTTAGTTTTTTCTCAGAAGCTAAGGTCACATGGGGGAGCGCATTAGCTTCCGCTTGTCACAAGGCTGCAATGTGACAAGCTGAGTTAGAAGCTCAGATAAAACCCTGTCAACAGGGGCCTCTGAAATCAGCTTCTATTTTTATCTCAAAAGCTGCCTAGTTCCAGTATAGCTATCAAAATTCAAACAGCAAAATATGTATTCATGTCAAAATATTTTTTTAAAAACTCAACTATAGGTAAATTCATAATAGTGTTAAAGAAAAATCGGGCAAGGCCAACTATTTGGTTCCTGCTGGGGAACTGCACATTGTAAAATAAACCTGCACTTTCTTCAACCTAACTTTCAATTAATTATCAACAAGAACTCCAGGGCCCAGAGTGGGGATAGTAGTATAAAACCAAGAGTTGTATATTCCGTGTTTAAAAATTCAATAAAACAAAATAAAAAATGGTTTAAAAAGTTACTCTTATCAGAAGGAAGTCACAGAATAAACTCAACAGCCCCTCGGTAGATTGCTTAACCCCCAAAAACACGAAACTTCTTAGGTAAAGAAAGGAAAAACCGTGATTAGTAAATCCAGCATTACACCCACAGAAATTGCATCACTTATGGCAGGCAACTGCTTAGGCTCCTCCACACGCATTCAACTTTACAAAGCAACAAGGCGCTTTGGGTGTTCAACTCGGGAGGCCCTCGAAAGAAGGGCGCCCCCAGGCAAACCCTGAAGCTTTCTCTTTTTTTGGGGGGGGGGGGGCAGAGGACCAGAAAACAAGCAGCTAGGTTTTGTTTTTCCCCCGTAGTGGCACAATGGATACCGGCCAAGTCGGAGGAAACAAAGGAGAAGCCGCTGCCAGTAATTCAGCGCTTCGAGGAGCGGCGGAGAGGGGGAGGGAGGGAGAGACACAGGCAGCGGATGAAAGGAAAGCGGAGCCGCTCTCGGGCGCCAAGGACTCCGGGACGCCAAAAGCGCCGACACACAAAAAAGAGAGGGAGAGATGGGAGAAAATGGCAGGCGACGATGACGGTCTCAGGGCGGACTCTCCTGGCTGAAGCTTACCGGGAGGGGATGGGCGAAGCAGCTGGGAAGAGGAAGGGGCCTCGCTCCGGCTCGCCGTTTTCCCCCAACCCCTCCCTCTTCCCCAAGCCACATCCACCCAGCTGACACAAAACACATACCGAGGCCTGAGGGGCCTCGTGAAAGAAAAACCACTGAGTCATGGCAAGGCCGAGCCAGCCCGGGGAAAAAAAAACAACCACCACCAAGCTTGGTCGTCCCCCGCGCTCCGGGCCAACGCGCAACCAACGATCTGCTCACCCCACCCACCCCCGGCTCCCGAAGGCCGTTTCGGCCCGGAGGAAAGAGGGACGGGAGTGGTGGTGGTGGTGAAAAGGCCGAAGGAGAAGAAAGGCGGGAAGAGGAGGAAGGCTTTCCGCTCCCACAAGCCGAGAAAAGCCCATTGTCCCCCTCTTCCCGTTTCTTTGTTTCCCCTTCCTCCGCCGCCGCTTCTCCCTTTTCAGCGACTTTGCCCTTCCCGCCTCCTCGCCGAGCGGAGGAGAAAGAAAAGAGCATCCATATTTTTCTCAGTTTCACTCTCCCTCCTCCCCACCAGAGGACACGCAAACAAGCGGCCCTTTTGTCCTCTTCCCTTGCCCCGCCGTCCTCCTTGGCCAAACAAAGCGAAAAGGCTCCCTTGCTCCCCCCCCCCTTCCTCAGTTTTCGCGGCTCGCAAGGCGGAAGGCGAGACCCCCCCCTCCCTCTAATCCAAGCGGTTTCTCCCCCCCCCGCCGCTCCTCTGTGGAAGCAAGACGGAGAA
>JANHFP010005934.1:163598-174414 GCA_032468135.1 Calamaria suluensis | reverse complement strand
ATTATGGCTGTACACCGCCCCGAGTCCGCAAGGAGAGGGGCGGTATAAAAATCAAATAAATAAATAAATAAATAAATAAATAAATAAAAAAAAATGTATTTTGAAACTTTTTTGAAACTCAATAAAGTGCTTTAAAAAAAACACCTAAGTAAGCAAATAAATCGTCCTTCTCCTCTCTGACTGCCCTTGCAGACTTCCTTTCTCAGCTTCTGTACTGTCAACTTCCCTGTGTGTGTGTGCGTGTGCGATGCTCCTCCCTTTACCTGGGCTCCCACCAATTGAAGCAGCGCAAAGTTGATGGGCAGCACCTCGATGTCGGTGCGGATGGCGGTCTGGTCGAAAGGGCAGGCCTTGCGGTGCAGCTTACTCAGGCAGCTCTGGCAGACGGTGTGGGAGCAGCCGAGGCTGATGGGCTTGTGGGCGTTCCCGTTGAACTCATGGTAGCAGACAGGACAGGACAGGAACTCCGTCCACTGGGCGGCCTGCACAGGCATTGTGGAACACAGCCCCCCCCCGTTTTTAGCCGCTAGCACTCCATGGGGTCGGGAGCTGGGAGAGAAAACGAAAATACATCAGGGAAAAAATGGACAAGGAAACTTATGCATTTATGTATTAATATTAATTTATTAATATTAATATTAAAATTAAAAATAATTAGAATTAAGATTACTTAAATTGGCACATGAAGCCACGTTGCCCTGCCTGTTTGTCTTCCGGATTTCTGGCGTGAATGACAATCACCTGTCTGCATGTGCGGAAGGGCTGAAAACCAGCCCACACGTGACATTTTCCAATACTTGAGGGGCTGCCACAGAAAGGAAGGGGGTCAACCTATTTTCCAAAGCCCCCGAAGGCCAGACAAGGAACAATGGATGGAAACTGACCAAGGAGAGATTCAGCCTGGAAATAAGGAGGGATTTCCTGACAGGGAGAACCAATCAACCATTGGAACAGAAGTTGCATTCGGAGCTTCGTCCATGGAAGATTTCAACAAGAGACTGGACTGCCATCAGTCAGAAATGGTGTTTGCTTGGGCAGAGAAGCTGGACTAGATGACCTACAAGGTGCCTTCCAACTCTGTCTGCAGAAATACTGCTTCACAGCCGAAGATTGGTTTTTGTGGCAGCTATCGCTAAGAGCTGTTGCAGATGGCCTCTACCAACTGGGGGAATTTGATAGGTCAGAGATCTCTACTCCAATTAGCCACGGTTAAAAGAACATCCATGCCCGGAGGCAGCGTTTCACCATCTTCAAGCAAACAATAAGCGCTAGAAACAGTAGAGAATTCATCACGTATAAGCTTAAACGAGCCTTAAGCAAGATTCAAGGAAAAGTCTTCAAGAGTTTGCACAAGAGCACAAATTTTAAGAGGACAGTATCCACCATTAGCACCAGTCGATGGGATCTGAGAGGCATTTTTGAATGTCCAGCTGACTGAGCTTCATGTTCAGTGAATAAAGTAGATACTAATAATGACCATTTTAAGAAGACACTTGGTTGATACCTAGGACGGTGGCAGCAACCCGGGTCGACCATCAGCACCAGCCCATGGTATTTGGGACGCATTTTTGAATGTCAAGTTGACTGAGTTGGATGTGTAATGAATAAATATGATGACGATGATAATAATAATAATAAGAACAATAAGAACAACAAGAGTAATAATAGTAATAGTAATAATGATGATAATGACGACAATGATGATGACAATGAGGTACAAGGCAGGGAGGGGTTTTATGTTTAAATTAAAATTTTGGGGTTTTAAAGTTAGAAATTATTATTATTATTATTTTGAATTTGAATTTTAAAATACAGTGTAACATCAAATTAAAATTCTGTAAACTGCCCCGAGTCTTCGGAGATGGGGCGGTATATAAATCAAAACAATAAATAAATAAATATAAATAAATAAAAAATAAAAGAGATTAAAAGTGTTTAACAAGAGGCAGAAGTTGCAAAACTGAAACTATTTAGAAAAAGGTAGAAGTAGAAAATATTGGAGCTGGGAGACTATCATACTGAGGGTCAATGGAACATGGAGAAAACATACTGAAAATGGGAGACATTATTTGAAGAAATTAAAGGTGTAGAATATAGAATAACAATTTCAAGATGTCATTTTAATATGTACTATGTATTATGCTAATAGATTTGACAAACCCGAAGAACAAGCTGTCGTACTGAGTGTGGTTGTATAACCTCTTCCCGTCCCATCACGTTTTTCCCTACCCTTTGAAAACCAATAAAATTCTTAAAAAAAATAAAATTAAAAATTGCTCCGGGCTGGGCGGGAAGGAACCAGTTCCGTGACGTCATCCGGTCAGCGCTACCGGATCGTGTGAACCAGTCCGAACCGGGAGCAACCCACCCCTGTATTTGATTCTATTTGTGGTGGCTTTGTGGCGACAGGTTTTATTCCACTGGCCTCAGCTTAACGTGATGTTTAGCTCTTATGTCTTTCAGACACCTTTCAGTGTCATCCGTTCTCCCCATACATCAGAAAGAAGTAACTGGAGATGTTGTCCTTCTTACTTATTGAAAGCTGTCCAGAGAGCGACAGAAGAGACTCTGGCTTTAAGAATGCTGATCGTAATCTCCAATTTAACTACCTTAATGGGCCAGATGGATTCTCCTCAAGGGTTGTTTTAAAATTTCTTTTTAATAGCCGGGGACATGAAATAAACACTGTGGAGCCACACTGGAGTTTTAGATCAGCTGCAAATACCTGTTTGTCATAACCCAGTGTAAGTATGTGTTTTATTTGTCGTGTTTTTAAGGTGAGATGCCAGAAACACATTCGACAAGTACTGGCTGAAATCTGATCTCTGGCAGATTAAATATAAACAAGGTCACTTTCTCTAAAATCAAGTGAACAGAGGAGATAGTTCCAAAGTTGTCTTGACACACAGAGAGATGTTTTTCTACTAGAGCCTTGTTTTGAAGTAGTTAATGTTCAGGGATCTCTCTGAATTGTGTAGCAAGATTATATGTGCCCTTCATTTCTGGGAACAGTATTCTTTTTTCTCTCTCCAAGTTCAGTGTCTAATGAATCAACTTCCTCCACAATGCTTATTTAACAATGTTGACTAAATGATCAGAGCAGGACAAAAGAGCAATAGTGAAAAAGCCCTACCATGTACATCAGTGGTGGGTTTCAAAATTTTATAATACCAATTCTGTGGGGGTGGCTTGGCAGGCTTGGCAGGGGAAGGATAGTGTAAAATCTCCATTCCCTCCCCAATCCAGGGGAATCTTACTGCAAAATCCCCATTTCCCACCAATCAGCTGGAACTCAGGAGGAAGAGAATAGATGCCGGCGGGGCCAGTCAGACGTTTTACTACCAGTTCTCCGAACTACTCAAAATTTCCGCTACCGGTTCTCCAAAACTGGTCAGAACCTGCTGAAACCCACCTCTGATGTACATACTGTTAATCTCAGTCTTTCAAGGTAGACCAGGTCAGGAAAGAGCTCCACAGGGAGTACAGGTAGCCCTTAACTCATGAACACAACTAAGCCCCACATTTTTGTTGCTGAGCGAGATGGTTGTTATACGAGCTTTGCCCCATTTCACGGCTTTTCTTGGTTGTAAGTCAGTCACTGCAGTTATCAGTCAGTAACGGTTGTTAAATGATTTTGGCTTCCCCATTGACTTCACTTGTCTGAAGGTTGCAAAAGATGATCACATCGCATGGACCCGGGTCACTGCAACTGTCGTAAACATGAACAAGTTGCCAAGCACCTGGATTTTGATCAACGTGACCCAAGGGGATGCCGCCATGGTCGTAAGTGTGAAAAAGGGCCGTAAGTCACTTGTTTCTAGGGTCACAATTTCAAATGGGTCACTAAACAAAGGGTTGTAAGTCAAGGACTACCTGTATTTTATGGATAAAGGCTATAAAGGCTCTGGAATGATCTGCCTCCTGCACTGCGAAGGCTCCCGGACTTAGTAACATTTCGCCGGGAGCTAAAAACTTACCTCTTCCATCTCGCTGGCTTGGGTTAAAAATTTTAATTAAGAATTAGGGGTTTTAAATATTTAAGAATTTTTAGGGGAATTTTAATAGTATTTAAATTTTAAGATTTTAGAGCCATATAAATTGTTTAATATATTTTTTTATTTTTCTATTTATATGTTTTATGTTTATGATTATGGCTGTACACTGCCCTGGGTCCGCAAGGAGAGGGGCGGTATAGAAATTTAATAAAATAAATAAATAAATAATAAATGTAGTTTCCATGATTAATGAAATTAGCCCTTCTTGCTTCTGGTACAATGGAGAAGAGAAATAGGGCACCAAAAGTAATATCTGGAAGCTTTTGGTCTTTGAAAAAAACAGTTGGATCCAGTGCCTGATGTGTGGGTCAGGCAGAGAAGAGGAGAGCAGTGGAAAGCCATGAGGCAATCCTGGGGAAGGAAGAGCCACCACTGCTAGCAAGGCCCCACCCTAGCTCTGGGGATAAAAGGCATGGGAGGAATAAATGTGGCAACCAACTATTCATCTTCTGGATGGATGGACTTGTTAGCCTGTGAGATAAACTTTTTGTGGGGGCTGCTGGCACTCCTAATAAAGGAAATTGAGTTCACATCAGAGGGT
The DNA here is from genome assembly GCA_032468135.1 of Calamaria suluensis. Taxonomy (NCBI): domain Eukaryota; kingdom Metazoa; phylum Chordata; class Lepidosauria; order Squamata; family Calamariidae; genus Calamaria; species Calamaria suluensis. The sequence continues at coordinate 169,818 of JANHFP010005934.1, read as the reverse complement.
TTGTTGTGTTTGGAGATCTGGGTCAGAACACTGGATATCTGACACAATGCTTCTCTCCAACTATTTCTGCCTGCCCAGTAAATTCCACCAAAGTGGGTTCACTGCAGGTTCCCTCCATTAAACATTGTCACCTTGTTTGACCTGGAAAATGTGACCTCTCTATTCTGCCCTCCTCCCTCGGAAACATCTTTCCCAGAGTCAAGGATGACACCTTCCCTCTTAGGGTTCTAGAAAGCCTTTCAAACAGATCTTTGGTCACAGGCCTGGGGTTGATATTTATAATTTATTCAGTAACCTCTGTTTTATTTTGTTAGCTTGCTGTCCATTGGATTACTTAAGTCTGGCTGTTTAATGTTTTAGCTGCTTGAATGTTTTATCTAATTATGTATACCACCCAGAGTCTACTGAGTTTTCAACTATCATCACATTTTAATGAAATTTATAGCCTGCCCCAAACTGTTACAACATTGTGCAGTTGGAAAATAGATCAGCAGAAATACAAAATACGCAGTCAGTCTTCCCAGCTATATTATTTAAATTATTTTAATCATTTGTGTATTGTCATATATAATATATATTGGTGCAATATATGCATGCAAACTGTTATGTGTCAATCACAAAGCAATAATCATCATTCTAAAAATGATGATACAGTCATGTCATAGCACTAGTAAAATATTATGTAAGTTGTGTCATGATATTTGATGCTGACTTCCAATAGCTGGAAACTATTTTTCTCCGTTTTCATCACCATTTGTGGAAGGGAGATAATTATCAGTGAGCAGTAATTTGTTTTTTCTTTAATTTATCAAACAGTCAAGACCTATGCCTAATGTAAAATGAATGATTTCATTCAAGGTAGTCTTCATAGTCTTATGGGGAAAAATTCAGTTAATTTTGATAATGATTCTGATACTGTGCTTCACAAAAGTGAACAGATGTCCTAATTTGAATTAATAAAGCAATCAGGATGGCCTCAAACTATTTCAGGCCATTACCATGGGGAAAATATTAAATAAATTTATACGGTCATTTTTAGGATTCGTAGCCTTGAGGATTGTGACTAGACAAATCATGCCTTCTCTCCACTACGAGCTTTACCAATATCACAATGTATAAATAGAATCAATCTTTATTTTTTAAAAAAAGTAAAAGAGAAAAAGTAAAAATGTTTTTATAATTTTAAATAACCAGATGCAAAAAAATTATGATAGAGGAGATTAAAAAATAAGGAGCTGCTAATATCACAGACATTATTTTAAAAATAATCTGCAATATAATGTGCTGCAGATAACGAGTTAATTATAGTTTGCTCCTGGCTTTGAGGTATAGATATTCTAAGAAAGCAAATGCCACTTTTCATAGGCACAACAAATATCACATACATTAACACTTGAATGGAAGCACAAACCAATAAAAGATAATCCTATGAAATATTTCTAGTTAAACTTGTAAGTTATTTCTTAGATAGAAACAGAACACTGCACCATTTGTTTTCTATTCAATTCCCTTGAGTTTTCCAGTTCCTGGAGATTACAACTTTAAATCAAAAGCTTAGAAGAGTGATACATCTTCTCTCCTTTTATCCACTTTTTATATGTTTGTTTGCTTGCTCACTTGCTTGTCTGTTTGTTTGCTTGTTTGTTTATTATCATCTCACATAAATGATTCATCTAATGTTTGGTACCAGAGTTCTGTCTGGTTTTCAATAGGACACACAAACTTTCTTCAAGAATATGGGTATTCCCTGTCTAGTGTTGACATATTAGGTAGTGCTAAAGTAACTTGATTTCACAACAGTTTTGATCAGAATAGATAAATTCTTGCACATAGGATGTTGTAGAACTATAGCTTCCAGATTTATCCAGATTTTTAGAGAACTGTAATTTACCAGTATATGGGACAGCACAGTTTACCTATGCTTGATATAGATTAGTTATTTTCACCATTAAGTGGAAAGCTCAGTGAGGTAGCTGTAGAAATATGAAATCATGATTTAAAGCCAAAAATTCTCAACTATCTAAACTGTAAGTCATTTCTGTGCAGTATGAGGAACAATGGCAGAAAATGAAAAAGATATTTCATAAATATGCATGCAAAATGTAGTCTAACTATAATTGTTTCATATAAAAGTATTAAAGAAAACCTCAATTAAAAAACCTTTATGGTCCTACCCTTTTAAAAAAAGAGTTTCAAAGTATACATACATAATGAAATAAATAGATTTATATTACCTGTGTAGGAAGTTATTTTCCGGTGATAAAAATATAGTATATATTGAAAATTCAGCATTCAGACACTGCAGAGAATTTAAGATACAATCCTACAATATGGAAATATAATTCTGTAGTATCTTTGAATATGGAATTCTGTAAAAGGAATCAAGTTATTTAAACTTAGGTGATACAAATATATGATGATGTAAGTCTCACTTGATTTCATTGAATACATGATGCAAACAGCACATCTAAAAACAGGTATAGAAGTTTGTGCCATTAGTCTAGAATCAACTTAATGAATTTTCATCATGTAAAACAAGTAACTATATTAACTAGTTTGTTGCTTTATTGTTCTCTCCCAAGGAATTATGAGACTTAAAAATATTGACTCTGTTCTTAATACTATTCAGTCTTTAAACTGTTTAAATCAGTCCTTTCTACCACTTTCTGTATTACAGTGGATTCTGCTGCCCAGAATCCAGAAACAGTGCCTTCTGGCTCCAAATTCCAAGAACTGCAATTCCAGCACATTTGAAAAGCTGGTAACCAAAATAAAGAAACTCAAATTTATCTCAACTCCTGGTAATTACATCCATGCATTTTCTTGGTTTGCCAGTTTTCCTGATTTCCCAGTTTGAGGCTAAAATAATCTAAAAGCTGTAGCCTGCTAAACCATTTATGGATGCCATGTTGAAAAACACAGGTCTCCCTGGAGTTGTGATATGTCCATGCTGTCAAACTCTTGACAGTACTACTTCAACCAAATGCATGATTCCCCCAAATACAAAGAAGATTTATTGCAAAGTAATAGGGCAATATATAAATCTCTGCAACTGTATAGTTTTCACTTTCAGGAACCACCACCACCTTTTTTTTTTGCTAAGGTGAAGATTCTTTTCAATCTACTCATGGTGCCTGTGGAAACTGTAGAGGATACATTATCTTAACTGTTGATGAAAAAATGTTGATGTGTCTGGAAAGTGAGTCTCTCTCAGGTTCTAGACATACCAAAATGCCTTTATTTCATTCAATAAATCAGCGAGAAAAGAAAGCCATCAGCTAGCCTTTCCCAATCTAAGAAAGAAATATTAGCTGAGATTTCTGAGTGCTGTGATCCTAATGCAACTAGCTGGAGAAAGTTCAGGTTAGTGAGACTGCTGTAAACCATCACTTGTTTTTCTCTTGGCATATCTGTCTATCTCTTATTCAGCTACTATTTGTCCAAGTTATCTACTTTGCCTCCTGGACTCATGGGCATTTTTTTTAGTAGAGCCCTAATTGTGGCATCATTTACAGGAGAAAGTGTTATGGCAGCTTCTTGCTATGAAATAGGAATGAAACATATACTTTGCTTACTGGAGTGAATGATTGTTTCAATTAAGCATAGAAGACTGAGGAAATTAGCGACAATATGAAAGCCTAATAAGCAGAGATCAAGGGAGCTGTCATTTCTTACCATGTGTGCTATTTTTGATGGTCATATCCATCTTCCTTTAAGCTGCTTGGTGGCTTAAAATTAAGTTGCTCTTTTTTATCCCTTTACCAATAAAATGTACTTATATAATACATTTTTGTTTTACTAATTTTACAATCCAGTATATGCATTTTAAATAATATTATGTTATACATTTTGGACAGAGTGGACTTTATCATTCTTCCAGGATATTCTGAATATTTCCCATTTTTAATCATTCCATCCCTCACTAGCATGGGGAGATTTGTAATATTAAAGTCATAGTAGTAATAGACATATCTGTCTATCTCTTTATCCAAGTTATTTACTTTCCCTCCCTCCCCTCATGGGCAAAGTTTTTCAGTGGAGCCCTAACTGTGGCATCATTTACAGGAGTAGTAGGGCAACCAGTACTGAGTTGCAAAAATATAAATGACTACTAAATGATAGCAAAGGCACAGATGAATCTCTAACATTTTTCTGCTAACTTATGGCCATCTAGATTTTTGTATGGTGAATCAGTAGTCTCAATAAATTCCCTATAAGGAATAAACACGGTTATTGAACCTGAATGGGAGGTTGTAAATATTTTTGCTATCAATTTGCAATCTATGTGCCTATTAACTAGGAGTGTATATGTTTCAGCAATAATTTGGAAGAAGAGCTTTAAACATTGTATGAATCCAGAATCCCTTTGTTAATCATTAGAGATGTTTTAACTTTTTCAGTTTTTTATCTGAAACTTAAAGATGTGACTGCTTTAAAATTTTCCTTACTCGGTAGTTTTCTTAAAACCTTCTTTTTCATTTTATTGCTCATTTGGTATTTTATGCAATGATTTAATGTTTATTTTATCACTTAATTTTACTATGTGTTTTATAAAGAGGTTTTTTTTTTAATTGGGGTGAGGTAAAATGTTTTAAACCAATTAGATTAGTGTAACAATGTATATATTATATGAGAAATAGAACTGCCAAATCTTTTCTTAAAAAAAGCATTGGAACAGCTGCCATTCACAACCAATAAAAACATTTAATGAGGGTAGGCCAAATGCTTTTATAACAAATAAATTTTGATTTGCTTTGGTAAATATGAAAGGAACATTCATCTCAATTTCTCCTCTGAGAATAATTCCATAGCCTTCAGAAAATGATGCTCCACAATGAGGCAGGCATGATAAATGAACTCACTCGGGACAAATAATAATCCCTATTTTGAACTAAGTATGTACTATAGGTTACAGTGATAACCTTTGCCTCTTCAGATGTGTGAACTAGAACTCTAAGCATTGGTAGAAAATTTGACTAGTTTGGTTGGATGCTGGTGCTGTGAGATATAAGTTCATAATATGTGATGTTAGAGATTGTCTATTCCCATTGTAAAAAAATAAACAATTGACATTATAAGGAAGTAAACTGACAAAAAAGTGAAGGAGAGTGGAGAACCATACATCAAAAATCCACTGACAATAACTCTTCTCAATTGCTTCCAGGTAAAAAATAGTAACCATTCCATTCAAACACACAAAACCTACTTCAAGGCAAAATATTATGCATAGTATTGCATACATTATATCAGGGCTTAAAATTTCAAGTCTAGACCAACTCGCCAGGCAAAAACCTTACTTTCCACCAGTTGCCCCGCCTCCAACCATGCCCCTAGCCACATAACCTTAAAGTTTATGCATAAAGTTTAATTACATTTTATGTAATTAAATTACATTTCCTGCCACCCCCCTTCCCTCTAGACTGCAGATGTCTACCTGCCGAAAGCAACCTCCCAAAGCAGCCTGCTGCTGTATGCTTAATTTTTGTGGTGTGAGAAGAAAGAAAGCGAAAGGCAGAGGTGACTCAGAGCTCCAGCAGAGAAGGTGGTCCGTGGATGTCCTGGGGCTGCTGCACATGCACACGTGCTTCCGTGGCCCACCTGCCCTGCTGGAGCTCCAACACTCACACACACCACACCTTTCGCTTTCATCCTTCTCCCACTGCAAAATGTAAGCGAAGAGGAGCAACCTGGAGCTTCTGTTACTACAGGGGCATGGTGAGCATTCGGCCAGGGTGGTGGCTGCATATGCCTCTCTACCCACAAAGAAGTAGCTGGAGCACTATTGGAATGCAAATCGATTCTCAGGACTTGGGAATCGATATGCAAGCCACCTGCTGTGCTCACCAGCAAGAAATTTCCATTTGGCGAGAGGGCAAGCAGAAATTTCAAGCTCTGCATTATATATTCCTTTCCTTTCCTCAGAATGAAAACAATTGGCTTGAAGATAGAATTAAGGACTATGTAAGAACCAAACTTCCTAGTAGAGATTTATAAAATCCCACATGTTTAGGTCTTTCATAGTGGAGTTAGCAGACCCACTGATCATTAGGATGGCTCAATATAATATTCTAAATACTTTGGCCTCATTATCATTTTGGAAGAATAGAATAGAATAAGAGTTGAAAGGGACCTTGGAGGTCTTTTAGTCCAACCCCCTGCCCAGGCAGGAAAACCTACATCTCTTCAGACAAATGGTTATCCAACATCTTCTTAAAAACTT
>JANHFP010005934.1:114673-129766 GCA_032468135.1 Calamaria suluensis | reverse complement strand
AGCTATATATTAGGTGTCAATTTGATTGGGTTTTTATTGTTGTACACCACCCCGAGTCCCAGCCGTTGGGAGAAGGGCAGTATAGAAATTATATTAATTAATTAATAATAAATAGGTGTGGCCATTTCTTTTTTGCTTTTTTAAAGCATTTTTTTACTAGTTCTGGGAAATATGTAGTAAAAAAATGCTTTTAAAATTTAAAGAGCGCCTCAGAGGATTACAATAGAGCCGCACGATCATGGGAGGCTTTCTTTTATTACATTTTAAAGTGTTTTTTTTCCCACCTAAGTATTTGCTGGATGAGGTAGAAAAATATTATTTTAAAATGTAAAAGCCTCTTGATGATCGGGCAGAGGGGGTGGGGCCACGATTTTTATTACCGGTTCTCCGAACTATCCACCACCATCGCTACCAGATTGGCCAAACCAGTCCGAAACAGAAGCATTTAACCCCTGGCTCAAATCATATCGATTTACCTTAGCCTTTTGATTCCACTATTTAGTTTTATGTTTTACATCTGTCATTTTCAAACTTGTTTTTTAGCGGTATTTTTATTGAATCCTATGAAATATAACCATTAAGGGGGTGGGAGGCAAACAGATCTTCAAATAAATTAATAAATTCAATGTGCGGAAAAAAGATTATTCAGAAACATCTACAGGGAGGTGGGAAATTAAAAGTTCAAAATAGTAGTTACAACTGCATGACGGAAATCCAGGCCCTTTTTTGTGTGAGTCATGCAAAATCATCTTGTGGTTTTCAGATGCTTAGGACTTTGAAATTGTTCACTAATACTTTGACTTGCAAGCATAATAAATGTTTATTTAGTATGTTAGTATTCTAATTTGTAAGGTTGTACAATGCTCTGGATTCAGCTTTATGCATCAGTTTGTAAACATGTTTTATACTAGAGGTAGACGAACTGTGGCCAGCAAGTTGTATATATCCCCAATTCCATATTCTGGACCTAGCCAACTGTAGCTAAATAAACATTATTTAAAAATCAGGTACAATATGATATGTGCTCCCAGGCACTAAATTACTATTGAATTAAGTCACGGGTGTCAAACTCACGACGTTACATTGTCACCATGTGACGTTTTGCGACGTATTTCCCTTTGCGGAGCTGGGGTGGGTGTGGCCTGTGTGTGATGCATCTGGCCTGTGGACCGCCAATTTGACCCACCTAAACTAAGGGGTACAGAAGAGGTAGGCAAGCTCAGGCCCAGAGTCCAGGGTGTTGTCTAAGTTGGTCAGGAAGAACTGAAGTAGTTTCTTGGATGAGAAGTGAAACATGTTCAAGGAAAAACAAAGTCTAGTTGCCTTTTGAAAAAGCACCTTTGGGACAACCATGATCTGGATGACTGAGAATTTCCATAGACATTTAGTGGGGCAATAAGCAGCAAAAGTGGGGAGAGGAATCAACCAAGTATGCTTATGGAGATTGTGAATTGGTCTCCTGTCTCTCTCACAGAGGAAGAGATGGCATTACCAGTTTACAAGAGATGAACTAGACAGCCCAAGGCTCCATGAAGCACCTTTGCCTCCATTTGCCAGCCTTGGAGCGCTATCTATAGAAAAAACAATGGCTACCAATCTGCCTTCCATTGAGGACCTGTATACTGCACGAGTCAAAAAGAGGGCTGTGAAAATATTTACAGACCCCTCACATCCTAGACATGAACTGTTTCAACTCCTACCCTCAAAACGATGCTATAGAGCACCGCACACCAGAACAACTAAGCACAAGGACAATATTTCCCAAATGCCATCACTCCCTTAACATTAATTCCCTTAACACTGTCAAAGTATTCACTAAGGCTGCATTACTATTAATCTTCTATCATCCATGTCCTTCCACTAATGACTATATGGCTCTAACTATGTTGCTTGTATCCTTATGATTTATATTGATATTGTTTCCTGATTGCTTATTTGTACCCTATGACCGTATCATTAAGTGTTGCACCTTATGACTCAAGATGAATGTATCTTGTCTTTTTATGTAGGCTAAGAGCTTATGCACCAAAGACAAATTCTTTGTGTGTCCAATCACACTTGGCCAATAAATAATTCCATTCCATTCCATTCTATTCTATCAGACCATGATCCAGGAGAAATCTGGTAGAAGTGCCTTGATTAGCAAATGTTAGCAGACAGACAGAGGATTTCATGAGCTAAAGCTCAGTTCAATAGATAGGTGCTAAAACTGATGGCATAGTTTCTGCAGTTTTGAGATGGGGTTATTTGTAAAAATGTAATGGCTAAAATAGCTGTAATGTTGTCTCTCCCCAACAATCTATTTTTAAAAATCCCATAAAATGCTGGGCAAACTACTTTGGATTATCCCCCTGCCCATGGCACCTCCCCATCCCCACTAAAAAAAAAGTACTAAGCATTGCCTTGGGGGTTGCCAATCACCGTCTGGATAGGAATGCCATCTTCACTGTTTTAATTTTCTATTGCGTATGATTGAATTTCTAAATGAAGCTTTTCAAACATACTGAGGATTATGATGGCTATTCCTGTCTTTGGATTCCTGGCTGCCAATTCCCAGGCTGCAGAGGCTTTGGGTAGCCTCCAGGCTACTTCCAGATAAAGTATTTGCAAGCTAGTTGCTCATTGTTTCCATGTTCTTTCCAATGCCATATGTGGGAATCATTTTGATTTGATCGTCACTTGTAATACAGCTACATCCATCTAATTAATCCGTCTGCTTCTAGCAGTTCAGTCTTATACTACTTAGATTTATTTGTGGCTGCAACAATTTGTACATTCAGAAATGCACGGCGGTGACACTCTTGCATGGAACTTGTAACCCTAAAATTATTTGAACTTTCAAGCATTGGATTAGTAGCTAACATACAATAAATTAAATAAGAGTTTCATGTACACAGAGCAAAGAATATTCAACTTACTAATTCCAACCCTGGTTTTTTTCCCATTTCTCTCCTAATTTTGTCTCTAGAGCAGTTCTGCTGGCTGAGGAACTCTGGGCGTTGAAGTCCACAAGTCTTAAAGTTGCCAAGGTTGGAGAGCCCTGCTCTACACTGATGGATTCAGCTTTTATTTATTTTTATGTAATCCAATTCACTACTCACATCATAGAAAACCTGCTATTCCTGAACTTTATCTTGTTTTTTTTTGAATTTCTTTAAATAAAATTTCTTTATACAAGCATTGGTGGGGATAATAGAGAAAAATGGTAATAATGCTGAGTCTACACAACTATGACTGGCGATGGTAATATTTTGTGAGGAATACTACAAGATGAATGGAAATGAATATATAAATCCCCTTCTTCAGTTCCGTCTCAACAATTGTACAGGAAATGTACTTTATAAATTTATATCCCTTGGCACTTCATCCCAGTTATTAGGTACTCAAAACATGAACATTTAATCAACTATTTACATCAGGTTATGAGAGACAAGTGGTGAAATCCAAAAAAAATACTAACATGGGTGTGGCTTGGTGGGCATGGCATGGTTTGGTGGCTTGATGGGTGTGGTAGGAGAAGGATACTGCAAAATCCCCATTCCCTCCCCACTCCTGGGGCCAGCCAGAGGTGGTATTTGCTGGTTCTCCAAACTACTCAAAATTTCTGCTACCCGTTTTCCAGAACCTGCTGAATTTCACCCCTGCAAGGGACTATGGAAGAAATAAATATCATGAACTGAATGTGAGTGTGTGTAATGTTAATATTAATAGTGTCCTTGCCTTGTAAACTGTTAAGTATTTATTTGAATTTATGAAACATTACTATTTGTATAGCCACTAATAATATATATATATGTTGTATTTTTGCTGATATTGAAAATATCATCACAACACACACACACATATATATTTGTTGTATTTTTAGCTGATATGAAAATAAAGGAAAATATAATAATAAAGGGAAAATAAATGAAAACACACACACACCAATTTTATTCATTAAAAGAAACACAGTGAATAGGTCACACACATGACACAAAAGTGCCGTATCACTGGGAGTTCCTGGCTGAGGCGAGCCTTAACCAAAGGCTTAGGCATCAGTCAAGCATTGATGAAGAATAGCCGCAGTTCCAATAATGGCCATTTTTGTACTTCTGCCAGTGTTATTGCTGTAGTCTCTAATTGGTTATAGTAGTCCATAAACTTAGGTGAGATTATTCCAAGTGCACCTATGATGATGGGCAGCACTGTTGTATGTTTATGCCAAATTCGGGTGGTTTCTAAGGCCAGAGCCTTCTGGATCATTTCACGTTCTTTTTTCTGGACTCTACAGTCCCCAGGGATGGCAACGTCGATTGGAATCTGTTTAAGAATAGTTATTTCATTTTCTTTGTATTTCAGTGCTCCACTCCTTTGTGCGCTCAGCACCTCATCCCTTGTCTCTCTTCATAAAAAAATTAAGTGAATTTCTCTTGGGACATTGTCTGTTTTAGCATAATTTGAATTAACCCTGTATAATTGGTCAATGTCCCACCAAATCTGATCCTTCTCTTTCCCAGTAAATTCTGCTAATATCATAGCCATTATATTTTTAAGATCTTCCCCCTCTTCTTCAATAGCATTTTGAAATCTGAGAAAGAATGAGGTGCACTTGAGTTCCATTGTTACGATTGTGTTTTCCATCTCCTGTTTCTCTTTTGTATTTCCTGGACCTCCCTTTCCAATCCCTCAGTTTTCCCCTCTAACCCCCCAACTTTTTGCTTATTTTCTTGTGCCAAATATTGTACACCTTTTATATCAGTTTGAAGAGTTGCCAAATCCTTTTTAAAATTTTCTTTCAAATCCACAAATTCCTGTCTCATACCCTCTTGTCCTAATTGTAATTTCAAAAACATGTCAGTGATTTTTTTTCATACCCGCTGCATCTGCCCTGGGTTTTTCTTGCTGAAGAAAAGAAGTCAATTTTGATTGCACCCCAGGCTGGCATTAGCTGATCCTGCAGCTGATGCAGCCCTGGGTAAGGGTTTTCTTTTGCCCGTTTGGCATTTTGAAAGTTTTTAATCAAAGCAGGGAGCAGTCAAAGAGAAAGTAAGAGTCCACAACTTTCACTTGGTATTCTGGGTTTAGCTCTTAGCAAGTTCCAAAGTACAAATTCAATAAATTTTCAATCCACAAACAATCCACATACAGTCACGAAGAGTTACTTTGGGAGAGATTGCTTGAGGCTCCCTGGGGGAAGCCTGTTAAAGAAAAGTTACTTTTTGGTTTCTTTGTTGTGCCTTCTTTCTTTATTGTCTAGTTGCCCATGGGAGGAAGTGGTCAGTCAGTTTGTTATTAAAGAAGGAGGAAGTCGGCCATCTTCACCCACCTCTGGATTGGAGGGGGGGGGGGAATTCAACCATCCCTTTTATTCCAAAACCAGTATTAGGTCCCAATATTTCAAACATAGCAAAGTTAGTTTAATTTTTTTAATCCAATGTAAGAAATTATTGTTAATTGTTTTGTTTCTCTCTCATCGAGAGAACTCTGCCTAAGCTGCCGCTGTCATTCCAGAGGGGGAGAAATTTCCCCACCCTCCTACTTTTAATCCAGTTTGTTGCAAACTGCCGAATTTCTTCTTCATCTCTCAGCTCTCCACTTCCCCATCGCTTTCGGAAACTGCATTTTCTCACCTCTCACTCCTTTGCTGCTTCGTTAAAGCTGTCACTTTCTCCCATGTTCGTTTGGCTGGGAAGGGTGCTGACGGCCTGCAGCCATCAAACACCTCCTATCTCCCTCCAGCATTTAGGGCAAAGCAAGTGGACCCCCAGGTTGACTGCCGTCTCCCTGGGGACCCTGGTAGACAAAGAGGTTAAAACAGCTACCAGGAGTGGAAATCATCCTTCAGTCCTTCTCTTGCCTGCTTTCTATTTTAATTGCTATGTTTTAAAAAGAAAGAGAGTGAATGGGAAAGGCAAGGCATGGCATCCATAAAAGAACAAAAGTCCTCTACCCATCATCTTGGGTTCGCTTCAGTACTTAAATTGTTACCATCTCTCTTTTTGGCTTGTCTCCCCGTTTTGTCTCTTACATCTCCATCTTTTCTTATTTTTTGATGTCCCATCTAGATATTCCTCCCATTTCTACCATTTTTCACTGCATGTCTTCTAAGATTTTTATTGTGATCCCTACTTCCATTTCAAATAACTCCTACATTTCTTTTAATATATTTTCTCCCTGATAGAATTCATCCATCATTATTATTTTCATTATGGTGTCTTTGTCTTCTTTTTCTTCTTCCCTCTTCATTTCTTCTCTTTCTCCTTCCTTTCTCTGTGCACCTCAATCTATGACCATCATCTCTTGTACAAAATGTTCAATTTCCCCCATTATTTCCTTAAATCCTTTGTCCATAATGTCTTCCTTATTTTGATAGAGTGATCCGATCTCCTTAGCAATTCCACTCATTCCATCCCCCTTTCTTAAAGAAAGTTGTGGTTGTTTCCACAGCAATGTGCTATTTCTTCTTTTGTCAGCAGGTGGTACTGTCCATTTCAATTTCAGTCACTAATTTGTCAATGTGTACACAATTAGTTCCTTTTTTTAAAAAAAGAAATATGTAGATAGGTCCAATGCTTAAAAATCTATTCCAAATAACTTCTCAGTTTAAGAGTCTATTTATTTTGTAATCTGTTGTTTGGTCTCTCCCAGCTTTCATACTATTCAGGAATTTAAAAACAATAAGCACCTTGAAAATGCTCACCACTGTATACTCAGTTTTGGGATTATAGTTAACAGTTTTAATTATTTCTTGGGATTCAATTTAAAATGCAAACAAATTCCTCTCTCCAGTCCTGCCGCTCAGCTTCACACCAGCTCCAGTCTCAGATATAAATTGTTTTGGAGTTCATCCCTGCTATGGCACAGCCATCTTTGGCAGCATCTTCTTCTTTTCTTGGCTAAGGGAAAACAGAACCCTGGTGCAGGCAGGAGAGCTGCATCTCCCCCTGTCCTCACAGGGTGTTCCTCTTCGCTTCACATCCCCTTAGGGTGGCTTAGACTCTCTCTGGAGTCCCCCAAAGATGAAGAATTCAGCACAGGGAAGAGGGAACAGGATTACATTTTAGGGATAGGTGAGGGGATTGTTTTTAATGACTCTTCCTGACAGCTGACCAGGTTTTCTAGAAAGAAAATTGGCCATGAAAAATATACTTTTCAATTTTCATACAAATAATTTACTGATTCTATGCCTTAGGAGATCATGTTGAGCTAGACATGCAAGTTATATGGCTTACTTAACCAAAGAAAAGAGTCCCTTCAACATTTCCCTGATACATTCAATATCTACATTTGAAATGAAAGTGCAAATTTGTATTGAATTGTATTGTATCAATCAATACATCAAAACCGAAGAGAAATAGAGAAGGGATTTGTAGTTGAATCTATTTGATGGGGTTCACATTTCTTTTCTTTTTAAACAACTTTTATTTAATTATTTTATTTCATATACATACTTTATGAACAGAGTACTGACCAATTCATCTTATTAACTTATTATAACATCCAAAAGCAATTTACACATTTAGTTTCTCACAAAATATTTCCCTTCTTTTTTTGCTTTGATTTAATATTCTCTGTATTTATCACATAACAGTATCACCATCTGCCCTACAATTCCTAATTTTTAACATTATTTCAATTTTCATTTTTAGACCACATTTCCACTTCCTAATTCAAATTACAGATCAAACCAACAACAATCATTTTACATTAAACAGTACTATTCTAAACTATTAATACTAAACAATAATACTGTTAACATTATTTCCATTAATCGTCTTATTTCTCCATACTTCAAGTTACATTTTTGTTTTCAAAATTATAGACTTTAAATTTTCCTACTTAAACAAAATCCTATTCCAACATAAACCAAAACACCAACTCTTCATTAAATTACTCATCCCATTGCATCCATCTAGTTATCATTTTAGATTAGCAATATATTCTCCATGTTTTATCTTCCATTTACATTTTTTCCATCAATGTATCCTAGTTCAATTTTTATGAAACATTATTTATCATCTCCTCATTAAAATACTATTTTCCAGAATTTCACATTTCTTTTTGGCTTCTAATTAGTCAAAGATAAATCTGGAAATTGTGGTCATCTTTATTTTCTTCCTTTGCCATTTTTCTGAAAATGAATTTTATTTTCTGGACATTTGCCAATCTCTCCTCAGTCCTTGCCTCCTTCCAAATGTGTGGAAAGTTGTTGTCCTGGATTCATGAAGGTAGTTCAGGAAGGAAATCCCATTTGCTGCTATGACTGTCATCCTTGTGCAGAAGGAACCATCTCCACCACAGAAGGTGGGTAACTCCAATGAAAAGGTGCAGATGTCAGGTATCCAGTATTCCTTTTCCCTTATTAATGAATTTGAGTCAAGACATTTCTCAACATCAAAATTTTAGATTTTAGATTTTAGATTTTAGATTTTAGATTTTAGATTTTAGATTTTAGATTTTAGATTTTAGATTTCAGATTTCAGATTTCAGATTTCAGATTTCAGATTTCAGATTTCAGATTTCAGATTTTAGATTTTAGATTTTAGATTTCAGATTTCAGATTTCAGATTTCAGATTTCAGATTTTAAATCTAAAATCTAAAATCTAAAATCTAAGATCTAAGATCTAAGATCTAAGATCTTAGATCTTAGATCTTAGATTTTAGATTTTAGATTTTGCCGGCCTGCTGGAAGAGCCAGGTCTTCAGCTCCCACCAAAATGATCTTAAGTCGGGGAGCATCCGCAGCACTGGAGGCAATTCCAGTGGCCATACTCCCTGGGGTCACCAAATGGCACATAGAGGCTGTCACATAGCACATAGCCCCTCTCTGTGAGAGTGCAACGGTAGGTGGGAGACCACTGGCAGAACGCGGTCTTGTAAGAACCCCGGTCCAATGCCATGGATCGTTTTAAAGGTCATAACCAGAACCTTAAAACAAACCCAGAAAATCATCGGCAGCCAATGCAGCTCTCGCAGGAGAGGATCACATGGGTAAACCACAATTCCCATGTAACCACCCGCGTGGCCGCATTCTGCACCAGCTGAAGTCTCCGGGTGCTTCTCACAGGAAGCCCCATGTAGAGAGCATTACAGTAGTCCAGGCGGGAGGTGACCAGGGCATGAGTGACTGTCTGTAAGGCATCCCGATCTAAAAAGGGGTGCAACTGGCGTATCCGGCGAACCTGATACAAAGCCCCCCTGGTGACGGCTGTGATATGATCTTCAAGAGACATGCTCAGCTAGTTATTACTCATTCATATATACATATATACGTGCTCAGCTAGTTACTCATTCAGAAAGTCCTGTCAATTAATTTTAGTATTTGTTTCCTTGTATATTATTATCTTCATTCATGGCATTATAGTGAATATTTACTTTCATGGATATTCAAAAATGTCCTTGCTTTTCAATTTGTGCTTGGTAGCATCTTTTAATAATCATTTATCAGTGTGATTCTTCGTAGTTACTTGTGTATTATGATCTCAGATTCTAGATCAGATAGAAACATCTAGAAGTCTATCAGGTTTCTTTATTTGCACCAGTTCTCAGGTACTTGGGTTATTTTTATTGAGTATGCTCTGTTCCATTGCTATTTCTCTGCAATGCATTCTCATTTCTCTATATTTCTATATATGCAGGCCAGTGGTGAAATCCAATTTTTTTTACTACCGATTCTGTGGGCATGATTTGGTGGGCTTGGTGTGGCTTGGTGGGCGTGGCTTGGCGGGCTTGGCAAGGGAAGGATATTGCAAAATTTCCACTCCCACCCCACTCTGGGGCCAGCCAGAGATGGTATTTGGCGGTTCTCTAAACTACTCAAAATTTCCACTATTGGTTCTCCAGAACCTGTCAGAACCTGCTGGATTTCATTACTGATGCAGGTCCTTAGTAAAGTTAAGGACCATGTACATAAGGGTAATGTACAGAGGCTCTAATAGAGAACAAATAGCATAGTCTGGTTGTAGATTTTTTTTTGGCTGGTATCCTGATTCTTCTCAGTTTGCTTACTTGTACTATTTTTGTTTTAATGTGTCAAATAAGCACAGGAAGCCATTGTGGAGGAGCAAGAGAGCCGGAAAGAGGAGAACATCCACTTGACTCGATTCCTGAGGGTTCTCGCTAATTTCTTTGCTTTGTGCACCCTGGCTGGCAGCGGCTATCTTATTTACTTCGTCGTGAGACGATCCCAGAAGTTTGCTCTAGAAGGCCTTGAAAACCATGGATGGTGGGAGAGGAATGAAGTGTGTTCCAGCACCCTTTATTTTACAAAACAAATGTGATTAGGAGAGCTAGAATTATGCAGGAAAAAGAATAAATGCAGGTAGTCCTTGACTTAGAACAGTTCATTTAGTGACTGTTCAAAGTTATCAATTATTACAATTATTACAATTATTTTTCTCACTTGTGACCAGCGAGGAGTTTCAATTTTTTTTTTGAATTTTGCTTCCTATTTGAATTAAACATATTTTGTATTGTAAAGCTACTTGGTTTTAGTGGCCCATCCAAATCTCACTGCAAACATGGTTTATAATCCTACTTCATTAGACCTGTTCGGTCTATAGTCACTTGATTTCAAGATCGTGGCAAAATGGGTTTTAACACAAACACTGAACCTTTGCACAGCATTAGGGAACTAAAGAGATTACTTTCAAGTGAAGTGGTTAAACCAGCAGAATATCATTTGCCATCCCATGTAGAAAGACATAAATAATGAATTCTGCTACCATCTGTTTCTCAGGATATTTATTAGCTCAGAAATTGAATTCGAAGTATTAAAGTCCCACTGCTGCTATCGTTCATAAAAGCAAAGTTCCATAAGATGTTGCTGAAATGTTGATTTGGGGATTCAATGATTAGAATTATATAGGACTATAAAAATAATGTACATGAAAAAACCCAACTTTAAAATTAAAATATGGGGAAATTTGAGTACAAAAAAATTGGCAAAGTTGCTCTGGAAATAAAGGATATTAGGGAAAAGTTTGCTAAAAGTGTGCTAAGAAAAGTTTTATATAGCATTAGTTAACATACTAATGCACATTACACAGATTGTAAATCCACACATCCCTCTCAAGGCTGTAACAGAGACACATTACTTGTAAGTTACAAGCAGACAGAAATTGCTTTTGTATGATATATGTTTTTTGTATATACCTCTAAAATGTTATGTGTAAAGTGACCCTTATATTATGTTGCAGAGAGTGCGGTACATCAGGTATTTGAAAGAATGGTTAGAAGTTAAAAATCTCTAATGTTTTTGTAGGATATTTAAAATGGTCTTGCTTACTTAGTACTCCCTATACCTGAGAGCAAGAAAGGATTTTAAACAGAATGTAACAAAAAAACAGTTTGTAAAAAAGAGTAATAACAAAATAATGCTTTCAGGTTCACCTAAGGCAGTGGTGAAATCCAATTTTTTTTTACTACTGGTTCTGTGGGCGTGGGGTTGGTGGGCGTGGTGTGGCTGGGTGGGTGTGGCAGGGGGAAGGATACTGCAAAAATCCCCATTCCCTACCCATTCCTGGGGGAAGGATATTGCAAAATTTCCATTCCCACCCCATTCTGGTACCAGTCAGAGGTGGTATTTGCCGGTTCTCCGAACTACTCAAAATTTCTGCTATCGGTTCTCTGAACTGTTCAAAATTTCCACTACCAGTTCTCGAGAACTTGTCAGAACCTGCTGGATTCCACCACTGACCTAAGGTTAATTTTTTCATCTTGACCAGGATTAAATGCTAATCAAATTGCCTTGATTCATGACAACGGAGAAATAAATATGCTTAGCTAAGTGCTGTACTTTCGGCTAAAACAAAGAATTGTTTGTGATTGTTGTTCATTGGATATTTCGAATTCATACTGAACTGCTTATGCTCTCCGAGGCAAATTTTTAAATAGTTTCAGATATCATCTTGTTTTCTCTTTTATTTTAAATTTCATTCCTTGTTTGTCATTGTTAGACCTTTTTTTTTTACTTTTTATTTCCATCAGATATAACCTGTCATATTTAGGCTGGTTTTTTTTAAAAGGGAAAAAACAGAGAAGCCAAATTGAATTAGTGTCCTAGAAAGAAGCAAACGTGTGAGTTGAAAACTTGGATTATTCTGACATTCCTTATATTAAATTTTCCTGCAAGTGTATAACCACAATAAACACATAACTCTAAATTATTACACTAATTATGCAGAAACATAATATGTTTACTCAAAAAGGTAGGCTTTTTTTATTAGTCTCTGTTGCAGCTGGGATGTCTGAGAAGATTTTTATTACTGCACACAGTATGAGTTTGAGTGCATGATTTATAATATACAGCTGTTAATTCTTAATTAAGGTACATTCAAATGGCAAACAGACAAAATTAAATGTTTTTTATGGAACTGGAATATTGCAGAATGCGAGAATGCGGCTGTAATCTCAGCCTTGCATATAAATTCATAATGATACTTAGAAGCGCAAAATCTGAAGATTGCTCAACTTGCATCTCTTTATTTAGCCACTGAAGTTGCTACAGCCCTGAAAACGTACAAACAGTCTTCACACTTACAATGGTTGTAGCATCCTCACACTCACAAATATGAAAATTTGAATATTTGGCAATTGGCATCTATTTACATCAGTTGAAGCATCATACGATTACCATTCATCTGAACCAAGGAGCCACAGTGGCTCAGTGGTTAGAGTGCAGTACTGCAGGCTACTTCTGTCGACTGCCGGCTGACTGCAATTTGGAAGTTCAAATCTCAGCAGGCTCAAAGTTGTCTCAGCCTTCCATCCTTCCGAGGTGGGTAAAATAAGGAGCCAGATTGTTGAGGGCAATAGGCTGACTCTATAAACTGCTTAAAGAGGGCTGTATATAAGTCTAAGTGCTATTGCTATTAACAACCTTCCCAGCTGGCTTCCAACAAGCAAAGTCAATAGGGAAAATGGAATTTGCATAATGACCCTGTAATTTACTTAACAACATCAGTGATTCTGTTAATAACTGTGACATGAAAGGTCAAAAAATTGGCCACAACTCACAACTGCCCTGCTTAGCAAAAGGAAACTTGGTCCTAGTTGTAGTTGTAAGTTGAGGATTACCTGTATTGTTCAAGTTTTAGGTTTGAAGAAGGGTTGAATTCATAAAATCAAAGCATTGGAATGAGCTATATAGGCTGTTAAATTAATTCTCTACTAACTATGGGAATCCAAATTAAAAATTCCCAACTGAAGTTGTCAAGCCTCAAGGGAAGAAAGTCCACCCTCTTTCTGGAAATTGTTTCTGATCTTTCTGTTAGTAAGTTTTTTTCTATTAAGATCTTCCTTTGTGTTACTCACGGCAATTAATTTAGAATGATAAACAACCAGCCTTGAATTGCCATCTTTTTAAGTATTTAAAGGCAGCTTTGATCTCTTCTAATAGTCCTTTGATCTCTCTTCATCAAACTGAATTTCTAGATGCCTGATCAACATTTTCTGAACCTATTCCGGTTTGTTTGACTTCTTCAGTGGGAGAAAATACTATCAGCTGTATAGAAAACAGGAATCTACTAATGATTGTTATCTTACTGCCAGTAATAATTAGATCCATTGATTAGTGGGATCTGTTTACTAGTGTATTTCTAAAAATGTAGATATTTATTTAGAATAATCCACAAGAGAAAACTATTCAATAGTGGTGTTCTGTCTTAAACTTCATAGCCAACATTTTTAATGTTACCTTTGCTTATTTTTAAAATGATAGTTTGTTGCATTGGGCTTTTTTTAATAAGAAAAACAGTTTATAAATAAAATATATATTTTCCCCCAAATAAATAATGCAATTAAATAAACAAAATAATACTTGATCAAAACATGACAAAATGAAACCCATGCTTTAAGAAAAGCTTTCATAAACAATTATGCAATGCTATAGACAGACTTTAAAGACAGGCTTTAAAGGGTAATGCTGTTAAGGTTGGTTATCTGATGTACTTTTTCCCAAAGTTATTTCATCTGATGATTTAAGGGTACATCATTGTCTTATCACCCTTTCCATAGTAAAAAAGAAAAATAAAACTTTTTTTTTAGTATCTGCACTGGTAGACCTCTTAATGCTTTGCTTTGATTACAAATTACAATAAAGGTTTCCCTCACACATATGTGCTAGTCATTTCTGACTCTAGGGGGCGGTCCTCATCTCCGTTTCAAAGCTGAAGAGCCAGCACTGTCCAAAGACGTCTCCAGGGTCTTGTGGCCAGCATGACTCAATGCTAAAAGTGCATGGAATGGTGTTACCTTCCCAAAATACTTGCATTTTTACGTGTTTTCGAAACCGCTAGGTTGGCAGAACCTGGGACAAGTAATGGGAGCTCACCCCATTACACACACTAGGGATTCAAACTGCTGAACTGCCGACCTTCCGATCTACAAGCTCAGTTGTCTAACCTGCTGAGCCACCTTGTCCCAGTTACAAATTACAATAGAACCTGGTTATTCTCTGTCAAACTATTGGGAAGAGTCACCTTTCAATGGTGAACAAAAGAGAAGGAGTAGAAGGCAATAGGGCAAATAACAATACTGATAAATACTGTTACTATTTTGGTTACACCTTATTCTTTTAAAAAAGTTAATATTTACTGCTGCAAAAGTAGGATGTGAATATTATATTAAATGTTTTAACTTTTATTCCCCCTTCACCAGGTGAATATGGTCATGTCACTTCTAGGAATGTTCTGTCCAACTTTATTTGATGTCATCAGCAGCCTTGAAAATTATCATCCCCGAATTGCTTTACGGTGGCAGCTGGGACGCATCTTTGCTCTTTTTCTGGGCAACTTGTACACCTTCATTATTGCTCTCATGGATGAAATCAATCTCAAGGCAAGCATTTTGCTTTCTATGTTTTCAGCTTTCTAGAAAGAGGCTCCGGTCTGATGTTTTGAATTTCAGAAGTTAGAGAGATATATTTGTCAATGCCACACTACACTACACTACACTACTCTACTCTATGCTACTCTACTCTACTCTACTCTATGCTACTGTACTGTACTGTACTCTACTCTACGCTACTCTACTCTACGCTACTCTATTCTACTCTACTCTACTCTACTCTACTCTACTCTACTCTACGCTACTGTACTCTACTCTACTCT
>JANHFP010005932.1:32111-50266 GCA_032468135.1 Calamaria suluensis | reverse complement strand
AGGGGAGACAGGGTTGTGATTCCTGCAGCCCTCCGGAAAAATGTCTTGGATTTATTACATGACCAGCACCCGGGCATCGTGAAGATGAAAGCTATTGCCAGGAGTTATGTATGGTGGCCTGGGATTGATGGAGATGTAGCAACGTTTGTGGCCAAATGTGGGAGTTGCCAGGCTCATGGTCCTGCACCACCTAAAGTCACCCCAGCTAAGTGGGAACAACCGGAAGGACCATGGAGCAGAATACATATTGACTTCGCTGGCCCGATGGAAGGGGTGATGTTGCTGATTATAGTGGATGCTTTTTCCAGGTGGGTGGAGGTCATCAGGATGAGGTCCACTACCACTGAGGATGTGTGTGGGGTTTTAGACCACGTATTTGCCACACATGGATTACCGGATACACTGGTCTCGGATAACGGGCTGCAATTTACTTCAATGGCAATGGAAGGTTATTTTGGGCAACTGGGCATCCGGCACGTGCTGACCACGCCCTACAATCCGAAATGTAATGGACTGGCTGAGAAGATGGTCCATGTGACTAAGCTGGCCCTAAGTAAATCATCTGTGGGTTCGTGGTAGGCGAGGATAAATGCTTTTTTGACCTGGCAGCATTCCACGCCTTGTGTCAGCACAGGGGTTAGCCCTGCAGAGTTATTAATGGGCAGGCGGCTGCGCACCCTGCTAGATAGGACTCACCCCAGATTCCAAGGGAACAGGGACCCCGTGTTAATTAGATCCCCGGAGAAGGAGGTCAATATTAATGACAGAGTCCATGCCCGGAATTATAGAGAGGGAGAGACATGGGTCCCAGCCCAGGTTGTGAGGAAAACGAGCCCTAGGTCATATGAAGTTGAGCTGGGCGATGGAAGAGTGTGGAGACGCCATATAGACCAGTTAAAGCCAAATAAGGGTCTGAATGTTCCAAATGAGGGGCAAGGTATGGGGCAAGACAAGCAGGAGACCCCTGACTGTGTTCAACCTGTTTCCCCAGGGCCGATCGTCCCCTCAGTCCACCAACCGTGGCTGCAGGAAAGCGCTGCTGGTACACCTAGCGGAGACACTGCTGATATGGTGCTGAAGGACAGTGACCAGCCGGCAGGGGCGGTGGAAGAAGCGGCTGCTGAGAGTGCTCCAGGGGGGGAAATTCAGGAAACAGGCTCGGAAACGGTGTCCCCTGACACGGAACGAACCCAGGGATCTGCCCTGGGAGGTGTTACTGATCATGATTCTGGGCCCAAGGAACAGCTGCTGCTGCTGCAGTGGTCATCTTGTGTACGGTCACAGCCACAGCGGCTGAAGGATTATGTTTGTTCGCAGGTGATGGTATTATCTTAACCGGGGTGAAGGAGTGTGTTGTACATAAGTTATTCCTATCACAAATAGCCTGAAAAGGAGTGGGTGGTTTTGCAGGCATTGGCAGGAAACTGTTGCAAGGTTAATTACATTGTGTCTTTTTGTGTGAAAGCCGGCTATATAAGTAGCGGTTTCAGCCAAACAGTTTCAGTTCGGAATTGTATGCCTTGTGCATTACGTGTGTTAAATAAACTTGTTGGACCGACCTTGGACTGGCTTATTGTGTCCCAACGAACAAATCATAAAACTTTCCTGATTTTCTGTTCAAGTTTATAAAGGAACTGCAGTTTTGCCCAGCAAAATGTTTTTGGGCCTTGCATCACTGAGCCTCAGGAGAGCCCCTTGATTTTGACAATGCCCACAGCTATAATACTTTATTACCTACACTGTTCTCTGCATGAGAAGAAATCCAGCAAAATGAAACAGCATTCGATTTGATGCCACTAAAGTTTATCAGTGCAAAGTAGGTGCCATTAGTCAAGCAAATGAAGACTTCAAGCCTATAACATTTTTCTTTATTGAATATTTGCCTTAATAAGACCACAATTTTTATCCTGCAATCTGCAGATGGCATTTGTTCAATACCGTAATAACATTTAACAGTGTTACATGATGCCCAATACGTATGAATAATATTAGTGTTATGGCAAGCTTGAGGGTTGCCTGCTGGTTAAGATAATCGTCTTGTTGGTCTTTGTCCCATGGGTGACATTAGGATGCAGATTCATTTATATTGAACATTATTTGCTTTTAATTATTTCAACATCTTAAACGTACATTTCAGGTCAGAGCTTTGCAGATATTTCTAGAGTCATGAAAAATTGACACTAGCTTTCCTTTTAGATCCTTGTGCCTTTAAAGAAAAACAGTATTTTGATGCCTGAAGGTGTGTTAGTATTCTGGAAAGAAGAAACATATAAACTAAACAATAGTAGTGAAGTTTTCTACAATGGACACAGAACTCTCCTACAGGGAGAAGAGCTGGTGGTTAGGGGAAAGGGGAATGAAGGTAAATCTAGAGAGAAGGAAAGAGAGGAGGCTCAGCAGCCTGTACCCAGAGACATGGGGGGGGGAGCTGTCACCCAGAAGGCTGAGATTGCAAGATAAATAATAACTCTTAGAATTGTGTTGTGTTCCTAAGCCAATGTCTATGTCTATGTTATCTCAGAAATACCTTTGGACTACAGCCAGAGTTCATCTTGGCAACTATCCACTTTGTTTTTGGAAGTAAACCAACATAGAGAGAAAGAAGGTAATTGGGTTTTTGAAAATAAAGACTGCTTGTTTATAAGTTCTTGCTGCTTTGTTGATTGCTTTGAACCGGGTCATCATAGTCTGGCTGGATGGAAGGTTTTATATGCATTGCAGACAGCTGGTCTTTGCATCCTTTTTTGAGAGCCTTTGAAGCACTTGGAGGTTTATCTGTGTCCTCAGGATCACCTGAACAGTGCAGGTGGGAGGGATCCAATGATAGAATAGTGGTACACTGTGGCAGTATTGACTGTTGAATAAATTAAATAGCTACCCTTGCTGTGACCTTCTAGTACATTGTTCCTCCTATGTTCTTCTGAATCCCTTGCTCTTTGGGTTTTTTTTTTAGGTAGCTCTTGAGACCAGCTAGCGCGACACACCATATGACAAGGTGCAGGAATGAGGAAGAAAGTACTGTAATTGCAACCCCATGAACAAGATGGTACCTTACTCAATATAGCCATCGATATTGTTGCAGCTTCCTCTCTGGCAATTTTGTTAGCCTGGTTTGCAGTCATTCCAATAATTGCATCTGTATCCATGGATACTCTAGTTCTCATATTACTGTTCTCCACAGGAATGTGTTCCCAGGGACAGTATCACATGGAGAAGATATTAAAGTATCATTCAGCCTCACGATACTGACAATAGCTGTCAAAATATGTTGTTAAAGTTTGGATGAATGAATCCTTCCAACAAATGAAAAGGTTGGGGATAGGTAGATGTGTTTGTGTTCAGAGACTGGCGTCGGCATGGAGTGCTTTCTCCAATAATTTGGCATGCAATTTTGTTTTAGAACTCTTAGGGCCTAACCATTTTATAACATAAAGATTACCATTATATTTTTTTGCCCTGAAGCTGTTGCATTGATTCAGAGTTAGTGTGCCAATTAAGTCCAATTAATGTACGATATGGTTGTAGAAAAGTTTGTTTGACTTCTGTCTCCTATAGAGCTTCAGAATTGTATTGTGTGCCCAGTGGTTGCAAATTCACATTCTAGTGCTTTGTCGTTTCACAATCACCACTTTATTCTCTTGCATGTCATTTTCATTCTCCTGTATGTACCTCCATAGGCTTGACTTGCTGCCAGTTGTCACTTACATGACAACTCAGCTTCCTCAACTGACATTTTTCAGTAACTTAATAAACTCCCCACATGCATTTTTCTGTGAAAGCCACAGTCTCACTTTGTAGTAAGGGAGTTCATCATTAAAAGAAAAAGGGAGGGAGATGGGGGAAGTTTATAGATTTGTGCATCAACTACAGCTCTTTATTTGTTTTTATTGGCCAAATATCATCCTCGCTTTCTGAACACCAATTCTGATTCTGACTTTTGTTTCAGTAAATAATAGACTTTTGACCAGACTGAAAGAGAACTCCAGATTGAATACAAATCCCTCCCAAAAGTAGACGGTACAAGAATGTATATGGTAAACTCTCAGTTTAAAGGATCATTCATGTTTAGAGGGTGCCTCTGTCGGAGGTCGAAGAGAAACAGCTGGCAAAGAGCAGTGAGGAGGAAGCTGGAGCTGAGGATGAGAATGGGGAAGAGCAGGCCCAGGCTGAATCCAGTGAGAAAGGGGCAGAGACAGAGAAGGGAAGTTCAGAGGAGGAACTGGGAGCACCTGATCCAAGACAGAGACGCAAGGACAAGAGAGTGTTAGAAAAAGGTCAACTGAGGAGGAAGTGAGGAATGAGACACAGCTGAGCTAAAACTTTAAAGCTAGCCAGTTTGCAATTAGCAGTGCTAGAATCAAAGGCTGAATTTGCAGTTATAGCTTCTCTGTGTCCTCGTCTTCCTGTGTAAGATTTCCTAAGCCAATTTTGTTCGTGTTATTACCTTTGGACTGCAGCCAGAGTTTGTCTTGGCAACTATCCACTTTGTTTTTGGAAGTAAACCAACATTAAGAGAAAGAAGGCAATTGGGTTTTTGAAATAAAGACTGCTTATTTATCAGTTCTTGCTTTTTTGTTGATTGCTTCAAGCCATCACAGAGGGTAGCCATTAAATCTGAAAACACATGTGACAGTTATATTATGTGCATCAGGAAGCAAAAGGATGCAAAGTATGGAAACTGGAGGGGAAAAAAGTCCAGCTAACTTTGAATGCAACTTTTGTCTGTTAAAAATGTTGGTCTCCAAATGGCAAATTTGTCTGTTGTAATCAAAATCCAGTAAATAAGGTCCAGTAAATGGCTTAATGCAGTGGTGGGTTCCAACTGGTGTTGCTATCGGTTCTCTTCACACAGGGACTTGGTGCATGCTTTGCATGCAGATGCTCAATTTGCTCGCATGCATACCAAATATGTGCTCCGTGCATGCACATTACATTTTAGAACAGCTGAAGCATGGCAATCCGCTCTGCCATGCCTCTCAGCTGGGGTAAAACCGACAAAATAAAGGTAAAAATAGTGCCGGGATGGGCGGGAAGGCCCTGCTCACAGTCGTAGAGAACAGGTTCACTTATACAATACCATCATCACTACTGGATCGCGTGAACCAGGCCAACCTGGGAGCAACCCACTACTGGCTTAATGTATATCTAGTATCATGCCTCTGTAATCATCCGACTCGGAGATCAAGGAGGAACAGCTGGCATAGAACAGTGAGGGGGAGGCTGGAGATGAGGATGAATCCAGAGAGTTAGGGGCTGAGTCAGAGAGGGAGAGCTCAGATGAGGAACTGGGAGCAGCTCCCCCATCAGATCCAAGACAGAGACTCAGGGATAAATGGGCTTTGGAGAACAGTCTACTCAGGAGCAAGTGAGGGAAGAAACACAGCTAAGTTGAACCCTTTAAAAGCTAGGAAGAAAAAAGAAAGAAAGAAAGAAAGAAAGAAAGAAAGAAAGAAAGAAAGAAAGAAAGGTAGTTGCACTGAAAAGGGGACAAGGAGAAAGAAGTGAAGAATACAACCAAACAGCGATGAAGTAAAATGAATATTGCAACCAGTTTTGGTCAGCAGATATAAAAAGTTGTTGAGACTCTTGAAAGAGTGCAGAAAAGAGCAACAAAAATGATTAGGGGATTGGGGGATAAAACATACAAAGAATTGTTTCAGGAATTGGGTAGGTGTAGTTTAATTAAAAGAAGGACTAGGAGTGATATGATCAGGGGCAAAATTCAGCAGGTTCTAACAGATTCTGGAGAACCGGTGGCGGAAATTTTGAGTAGTTTGAAGAACTGGAAAATACCACCTCTGGCTGGCCCCAGAATGAGGTTGGAATGGAGATTTTGCAGTATCCTTTCCCTGCCATGCCCATCAAGCCACACCGACAGAACCAGTAGGGGAAAAATTGAATTTCACCCGTGGATATGATAGAAGGGTTCCAATATCCAAGGGGCTTCCAGAAGGATGACAGCGTCAATCTATTCTCCAAACCACCTAAGGCAGAACAAGAAGCAATGGATGGAAACTAATCAAGGAGAGAACCAGCCTAGAACTAAGGAGAAATTTCCTGACAGTTAGAATGATTGTTGAATTGTGGAATCATAATCAGTGGAATGACTTGCCTCCAGAAGTTGTGGGTGCTCCAACGCTGGAAGATTTTAAGAAGGGATGGGACAACTGTTTGTCTGAAACAGTAGAGAGTTTTATGTTTGAGCAGATGATTGGAACCTTCCATCTGTGTTATTCTGAATCATAGGGTAGGGCAGGACAGGAAAAGTCTACACACTGCAAAAACTCTGAAAATGTATCAGGCCAGCAACAATCCTCCCTCACTAGCTCATTCTCAATCATTTGCTTGATGTATTTTAACCCTTTATGAATGATAAAGGATGCTTTCTCTATGTAAGTGTGTGTCTGCTGGGGCATAACCGAATGTGTATTTTCCGCCGGACACCGAATGTGGATGTTGTAGGTGACTATTTGTGGATTCCGAATCGGGATCCAGATGTTGTATGTATAATGCATTTGTCTCTCTGTGTGCCTCTCTGTGGCCTGATCCTGGCTGACTTTGGGGCACAGGTGGTGCCGGCTCAATATTTGGAACTGGCGCAAAAAATTGCCAATTCCGAATATCAATGAATATCCCATTATTTGGCCAAAGTGAATGGCCGAAGCGGTTTTGGGGTATGCCCTAGTGTCTGCTAGTGTTATGCCTCTGTCAGCATCCCACTCAGAGGATGATGAGGAACAGCTGGCAGAGAGCAGTGCGGGGGAGGCTGGACATGCAGATGAAGATGGGGAAGAGCAGGGCCAGGCTAGACAGAGTGGGCTAGCAGCAGAACCAGAGAGGAGGAGTTCAGAGGATGAATTGGGATCAGCTCCTCTTCCTGATCTGATGCAAAGACAAAGAGAAAAGAGAGCTTTAGAAGGAGGACTACTCAAGAGGAAATGAGTAATAGGATGCAGCTGGGCAGGGGGCTTTAAAAGTACCCAGCTTTGAAGAACTAATTGCTGGAGTCAAAGGCTGATTTTTGGTATAGCTTCTCTGTGACTGCCTTCAAGATCCTGGATTTATTTATGAGATATCTAATCAAACTTCAGCCAGTATTATCTCTTAATAATTGTAAGTACCTTGAACTGCAGCCATATTCTGTTTCTAATCTTGGCCTCTCTCCAATTTCAATCCGAAGAAAATCAACATTGCCGGAAAAACTTTTGAAAAGCATTTGGGCTTGCAATAAATATTATTTTCATATAATGGCTTGCCTTCTTGCTTCTGCGTCATGCTGGGTCATCACAGCTATGCCAGGAGAGGAAGTGAAATAGCTATTAGTAAACAAAGTGTTTCTTTTTCAATCACTGTGTTGCCCAATGGAATAAGGTCCTCTATGAGATCCATGAGGCCTCCATCCTGATGATGTTTGGAAGGGCATGAAGACATAGCTGTTCTCCCAGGCCAAGTGCCAAGGTGACAGGAAACCCTTATGGCACCTGTCTCGCAATGCATTAATATTCTTGTTTGTTTTGTTGAGTGGCTGGATTTTCATCTTGTGTATTACATTCTTATAATGTGTTGCTAGATGTTTTTTTTAAAAAAATGCTCATAGCTACAGAAAATTAGAATCATGAGCCACCCAGAATGATCAGGCAGCACCTAAATTGAATTAATAATTGGTTCAATTATAACATTGTACATAGAAAGATTATAATATATAGATTTTAATGTGTATAATATTATACACATTATACATTGTATAGGTTGTTGTAGTGTCTATGGTGTGTATGTTAGTCTGTCGTGAGGGTGATATTATTTTAGGTAAAACTTAATAAGGATTATTTTTAAAAAAACATTGCTTCAGATTCTCCAACCAACCCTCTTCATGGACTCCTCACTTTCCACGATGCAGTCTCTCTTTGCAGTCTGCTTCTTTAAATAGCACCTGCATCTACCTGCAAATAGAATTCAGTCTTCTCCCACAAAGGTAATTATACACCTTCCTTTGTGCTAATAATTATAGCTGCCACTATGCTGCTGGTCAACAGGCTGAGTGTAACTTTTTAAAATAAATGAACCAAAATGATGTGGCTCAAGAGAATTTTTTTTAAAACTGAAAATGGCTAATCAAGCTTCTTTATACCTTTTTTTCTGGAATTGTCATATCAATCACTTTTTGTTACCATTTTGCTGAGGTCAGTCAAAACTGTAGACAATGATGAATGGTAATCTAAGATGCCACTATAGCTTAATGTAATATTCTGTTCCAACAACGGACATCTGTTTTCACAGTTTATGGAAAATTCACAAATAAGCAGTTAAATGTAATAATTTGTCTATGGAGATTCTGTCATCCAGATCATGTTTGTCCCAAATATGCTTTTTCAAAAGGCAACTTCACTTTCTTTCTTTTTCCCTGAAGGGGAAAAAACAAGAAGCTTCTTCAGTTCAGAAGCTTCCTGAATAATTTTCTTTTATTTATTTAAGTCTAGTGGCATTATGTATTTTGTTGTGAACAGAGGAGTGGAGGACTCTTCTTGTGAAATATTTCTGTACTCGTTCAATTGTATTAATGTCAGATATGCAGTGTGGATTCCAAACTGATGAGCTGTATTCGAGGATTGGGCTAGCAAATGTTTTGTATGCTCTGGTAAGGAATGTAATATTTTGGGAGAAGAAGCTGCACAAGATTAGATTTACAACCCTTAATGCCTTTTTTGCAATGTTATTACAGTGGGCTTTGACATTTAAATCATTTGTTACGATTTTATATCTTATTATGATTATGATATTATATCTTACAATATTTTGAACTATTTCATTCTAGGAATTCCCCTCATTTTCTTATAATAACATTAATTGTTTTATTCTACAGTAGATGTAATAAAAATATTTTAAACCCAGTTGTCTGTATTTATTAGAATCTGAAGGACGTAATTTGTATCTTATCCACTAGATGTCAGTAAAAGTTAGAATAGTTTTGAAACTTGAGGGTTTTTAAAAAACGAAGTTGTAGTAATTATCAATTAATTTTGTTCTTTAGAGATGTAACACTTCCACTTAAGAAAAAAAAACAAGATTAATTATATGTCTCTGGAATGAGCTTTAATTTATATGAATGTATTGTGCATTCATATAATTATGTACATCAGAAGGGGGCAAATTTAGACCCAAAGAGATCAGCTTTGGTTTTCTTGTTTTATTCAGTCCCCAGCATTAAGATTGGGAACTTATATAAAATAATGAAAGATGAAAAGACAATTCCTCAGTCCTGGATGTAAATATTACAGACAATTCCAAATTTGTATCAGTATTGATGGGGGCTCAAACCAGTGGTGGGTTTCATTTTTATTTTTTTTTTACTACTGGTTCTGGGGGTGTGAGTTGGTGGGCATGGCAGGGGAAGGATACTGTAAAATCTCCATTCCCACCCCACTCCAATGGAAGGTTACTGCAAAATCCCCATTTCCTCTTGATCAGCTGGGACTCAGGAGGCAAAGAACAGATGGGGGCTGGGCCAGTCAGGGGTGGTATTTACCATTTCTCTGAAAAACTAAAAATTTCTGCTACCAGTTCTCCAGTACTGATCAGAACCTGCTGAAACCCACCTCTCAAACATAAAATTTCCAGTTATGTAAACTTTGACACCAAAAAGTAACAATAGGAAGAGAATAGAAAATGTGCAATGCCAGTAAGTGCATTCTAACAATTTTCACAACATAAATGAAACATTGCAGGAAGGGATTCATCTTGAATCAGGTGGGATTTTCAAAGATCCCCTCTGCCTAGGTTAAAGCAAAACATTGGATATGCTTCTGCAGTAACTGTAGTTGAAGGAATGTATTAAGCTAGCAGACTTAGAAAAGAAACCAGTTTTGAAATCTAGACCGAAATTGGTAGTTATATATCCCTGAATATTTATAATCACAGCCACTTCTTGAGGTTTTAAGGCAGTTGTAGAAATCTTCTGTGCCCTTAGAAAGAGAGTGTGTCCACCTAAGCTGATTTTATCTACTGTGACTGTCAGGGAGTCTCAAAGGCTTTGTGATCAGTTGCTTCCAAATTTTTTGGAGGTACCCAGCTTAGAAATTGAATCTTTCTGCATTCAAAGCATGTGCTCTGTAGACTGACAAGGAATATTTCCCTCCTTTGGTCAACAACTTCCTTACTCACTAAGGAAAGAAATTATTCCATTATTCCCCAACAATCTGATGAAAAAGAATTTTCTGTAGAAAGATAGCCTATGTCAGAGCTTATGCAGCATACCTAGTATTCATTTGATAAGCCCAGAAGCTATATTTTATCTACAGTGAAATTCTTTACAAACATACACATGGTTAAATACCTTTACAGATACTGCTACAATGGACAGCAGTAATGCACATGACTAGAAGGCTTAAGTAAAAAGACTTGAGGAAGAAGAAATGGCTTAGTTTCTGACCCAGCTTCTTAATGGGGCATGACTCTGCTGCCTTATTCCATTGCATCAGCTTCTGGCTTACAGCTTCTCATCAGTTTATAGCTGTTAACTCTATAAACCCTGACAGCCTAACATGAAAAATGCCGCACTTTTGTACATTTCTATGTTT
This sequence comes from Calamaria suluensis, assembly GCA_032468135.1. Classification (NCBI taxonomy): domain Eukaryota; kingdom Metazoa; phylum Chordata; class Lepidosauria; order Squamata; family Calamariidae; genus Calamaria; species Calamaria suluensis. The sequence goes on along the minus strand of JANHFP010005932.1, from coordinate 39,692 downwards.
GTGAATGGTCATTTCTAGAATTCTTGCTCAAATGATGTGCATGGTCTCCATTACATACCAAGGGAAGATGTGAGGAAACTCTTTATACCTAAGGAAATTCCTTAGTTTCAGCAGGAATATTTTTCATTCCCTGCAGAATTTAAGAGATTTACCCACTTTTATTTCTTTGATCCCAAGTTTGATAGAAATTTTTGATATGCTATTTGTATCAGCTTTAAAAACAATGCATTCAACAATCTCTCGCAGCATGTTATTCTCTGTCTCCAAAACGCTCAGGGCATGCACAATGTAATATCATTTGTTGCAAAATAATTAATAAATATACCATGAGAGTAAGATTTAATGCAATATATATTCCACTCACATACACCCAATTTCAGATGGTAATAATTATAGTCTTGGCAGTAGCCTTTTGCTAAATTAATAAACGTTATGATGCTGTATGAAGTACAATGCCTAAGGAGCTCCATTTGACATAGTAAGATGTGATTTCAAATAAATATGCAAAGAGTTGAGTTGCAAGAGTGTCACATATTTACTTGCTTTGAAGGATTCATTTTCTTGCATTCCATTATATCTGGGTGTACGGTTACTAAAATCATATGCAAGGAAGATAGATATTGTATTATAGTTGTTCACTTGTCAAGGGCACTGTCAGACACTAAAATTGCTGTGGCTTTTACTACTCAATGATGTACATAACCAAGAAATGTGCCAAGAAGCTTGATAAATCTCCTGCTGATTCCTGATTAGTACATCTACATCTATGGTCTATAATTTTATTGTTTTGATGATTATGGGAATGTTTTCATGACAAGCCGTGCTCACAACCCCAAACAGGTTTTTTATCTGTGTAATAATCTTCTAAGGGATAAATATATTCAATATGAATGGAATTGCTCCGGTTGTTTTAGCTGCCACAGGCCAAGGGATACTGATCACAAAAGAAACATTTTAGATGACAAATATGCACAAATTAAGTCCAATCTGTTGGTGGCTGAAATGGTGTGTGTATGCTTTGTTGTTCCAGTGAGTGAGAATCTGATCAAGGATTAGTGGATTTTACAACAGGAAGGAGATTTATTAACAAGAAATACATGATAGCAATACATAGAGATTATTATCTGAATAGTTTTAAACTATTTCCAAAAGAGGTCTGGAAATTTAGCTGGGCTTTTTTATCAGCAATTGCTCTGCTTACCACAATGATTTTGAAGATATTTTTTAAAAAAAAACCAAAATGATGATGCACTACTTTGAATACTTAGTAAATAATAATAATGTAGGTAAGTTATTTATTATTTCCTTAAACTAATTCTCTCAGTTTTGTGAATAAAGATCTACGAATTGTAAAGTAAATAGATACATTTCTAAAGAACACTTAAAAAAGTATTTTAACAAACAGAGTAACTTCAGGTAAGAGCTTTTGAGATAATGAAGAGATTGCAAATGAAGTCCTGTGAAGAATTGGGTAAGTTTAGCCTGCCAAAGGTAAGAGTAGTAGAAGGGGACATGTGACAGTACCACTCATACACCTAAAGGAATCTTTAAAATTTTGTCCTGAAATCACAAGCTTGAAACTTATAGAGAAAGAAATAAAAGTTAGATATCATAAAAAAATACTTTTACTCTACTTTCAATCATTCATGACCTAGTCATTCCTGGGTGGACTGCTTAGCATGTTCTACAGGGGACTGTCCTTGAAGACTACTCAGATGCTTCGGATGATGCAAAATGCAGTAGCTATGTGTTCTCCAAGAACTGTACATGTTAATAGTACATTTTGTGAACTGCACTGGCTATCAATTTGTATCTGGGTCCAATTCCAGGTGAAGGTTATGACTTTTAATGCCCCACATGACATGGGGCCAGGTATTTTGAAGGACTGCCTATCCCCATTTATACCAATCCCATCAGGCCTGGCAGGAGAGACATGCTATGGGTCCCATCAGCCAGGGAGTTAAATTGAGTTGGACCTCATAGGAAAGTCCTTTTTGTCATGTCCCCTGTGCTACAGAACAACATTTATCCTGGAGTGTAGCTGGTCCCAACATTGTTTGTCCTCCAGAAGGCCTTCAGAACAAGGATTTGCCAACAAGCATAGGGATTCATTGTTAAATGAATTTTTTGAGGTGTGTATTATGCAGAGCAGTAATACAAAGTTATGTCTCACATCAGTATATTTGAGAACTATAAGATAAAGGTAAAAATTCACCTCACATATATGTGTTAGTTGTTCCCAAGTCTAGGAGGCAGTGCTCATCTCCGTTTCAAAGCCAAAGAGCCAGCGCTGTCTGAAAACATCTCTATGGTCATGTGACCGGCATGACTAAATGCCAAAGGCGCACAGAATACTGTTACCTTCCCACCAAAGATGGTCCCTATTTTTCTACTTGCATTTTTATGTGCTTTTGAATTCCTAAGTTGTCAGAAGCTGGGAGAAGTAACGGGAGCTCACCCCATTATGTGGCACCAGGGATTCAAATAGCTGAACTGCCGACCTTTTGATCGACAAACTCAGGGTCTTAGCCATTGAGCCTCTGTGTATTATACCACCACCAAGTAATATAGTACATAGCCACTGAGTACTATAGTAAGCAATAACCTCACACTTTAAATTTATTTGTGAATGCAATGCTTGTTTATTGCCTAGTATATGATACAGTTCTTTTTAAAAGACTTGTTTTGTTTTGTTTTGTTTCACTGAAGTGTCAGTAAACCAATTGATGATTTGAGATTTCTTCCCATTAGTCTCTGGCAAAATGTGTAGAAGATAATTAAAAAGCAGTTAGATATTTGCTGAGTCGTGCAGTCTTCTAATATGCTTTAAGAAAAATATAATATTATAGATGCATGAGTAATTCTTTCAGTTGATAACAGCAATTTTAAGTGGCCTTGTAATTATGCTAATAATACTTGCCTTTATATTTCATATGATGCTTTGCATAGATGTTGCTGAATATTTTCATTTGGAACATACTCTTCAAATTCTATAGTGCAAAAAGAATTGACAGGTTTTTAGGAAAAGCCAGAAGACTGCATTTGTCTTTCTTCAATTAAATAAACTTTAGAATTAATTCAGTTTTCTGAGAGCTCTGGAAAGCAAATATATGATGGATAAAGTAATATGAATACAATATAATGTTGTGAAAATAGATGAACATATCAGTAGTCAGATTCCTCTTCCAAGATATAGTAGCTTGTTTTCTGTTTTCCAAAAGTATTGATTTGGATAAAAATGTATAAGTGGCCTCTATATTAGAAATTAGGGGATACGGTGGCTCAGCAAGTAAGACAGCTGAGCTTGTCGATCGGAACATTGGCAGTTCAGCAGTTCGAATCTCTAGTGCCGTGTAATGGGGTGAGCTCCCATTACTTGTCCCAGCTTCTGCCAACCTAGCAGTTTCGAAAGCACATAAAAAGGCAAATAGAAAAAAGAGGGACCACCTTTGGTGAGAAGGTAACAGCATTCCGTGCACCTTTGGCATTTAGTCATGCCATTCACATGACCATGGAGACGACCATGAAGAGCCAAATATGGCTCTTTGGCTTTGAAATGGAGATGAGCACTGCCCCCTATAATCAGAAACAACTAGCACATATGTACGAGGGAAACATTTACCTTTTATATTAGAAATTACTAGTATCAGACAAATCTAAGTCTTTGCTGGCTTTATTATTTCTTATTTTCTTATGTTTTCTAGATGAATGAGTAGGTTTCCATATAAATGATTGGGCTGCAACAACCCATCATTTTTACTTCTTGGGATGCACTTGGAACTCCTTTTGAATTATATACTTTCAAATAATGGTTAGACTAAAGTCTGGAGTCTTTCTTGGTAGTATGCCTGTTTATAGGATTCAATTTTAAAAATTAAAACTTATTTCAAAAAAATTAAGTCAAATGAGACAGAGCTGGTGTATATCAAAGAGACCATCTGTGGCTACTCTGAGGTAAATACCAATTTCCTAGTCATGTTTCATTGATTGATAAAGGATGACAATATTCAGATTCTTCACATATATAGGAAAGGTTTCAGCATAAACATTTTTCCTGAATACCCTTTCTACACTCTTCTTTGGATTTCTAGGTATTTTAGCTTCAGCTTCCAAAGGTAAATTACACATTGCTGAAAGTAGACTTTAACATTTGTGGAAATGTTCATCTGTCTCTCAAAGCCCTGAGAAAATAAAACACTGCCAAATGGTTTTTTCTTTGATCCATCTTTGGTATGAAAAAACAACTGTCAACTTTTCTAAATGTTTAATCTATTGGCTCATATACTCATATACTTGGTAAATATCTTTGACTGTTAAAAGACTGAGCTCAAGAATTATTGTGATATATGGTGCTTTTAGACTTCCTGACCTAGGTATGTAGGAGGAAGAAGAAAAAGATAACAGACTCTTTTTCAGTAGAATACAGTAGTGTGTTCTTTGAAACTACTAAAAATGGTCTGTACAAAATTGTGCTCTTACCCAAAGAATGATGAATTATTTTCATTACATAATCAATGTGACTCATTAATGATATTAGACCCTAGGGAGTAATATAAGTTCCCCTCTCCCCCAAAATACCTTGAACTAAAGATAAAGGTTTTCCTCGCACATATGTGCTAGTCGTTTCCAACTCTAGGGGGCATTCCTCATCTCCATTTCAAAGCTGAAGATGGAGTGCTGTCCGAAGATGTCTCCATGGCAAGATATTGAATAAGTTATCTGTTCACATACCATTAAATGGAGATTTGTCTAAGTCACAAGTTAAGAAGAAATTCTTATATCAATTTCTTTCAAGTGTAGAAGTTCTTCCAACAGGAATTCCATTACCCCCCTCTCTGAGGATTATCAAAAAAGTGCTCTTTTCACTCAAGATCTCCAAAGATCCCAAATAACACTTTCAATCAGAGGTGGTATTCAGTAGATTCTGACTAGTTCTAGAAAACCAGTAGCAGATATTTTGAGTAGTTTGGAGAACCAGTAAATATCACCTCTGACTGGCCCTGGCCCCATATATTCTCTGTCACCTGAGTCTCAGCTGATTGTGAGGAAATGGGGATTTTTCAGTAACCTTCCCCTGCCACAGCCACCAGGTCACACCCATCAAGACATGCCATGCCCACCAAACCCCGCCCAAAGAACCAGTAGCAAAAAAAATGAATCCCACCACCACTTTCAATTAAAAATAATAAAATAAACAAGCATATATACTTTTCACAGTTGTTATTCTTTCACTCATCCAACTGCTTTATTATATTCGCATGTGAAAAATTGACATGAACATGACTGGTGGCTTCCTAAGAAATTTGATGGATGTAGTATTTAAAATAAAACTAATAGTTCAGCTATCCCATCAATTTGAAATGCAAATTTAAAAATGTGAACCTTTGCAAAAGGAATCCAAGCTGAGTATTCAAGGACTTATTATTGGATCATTATTATCTGAAAGAAAAGTTGGGCACAAAGCCAAAGAAGTTAATTTTGAAGCAAATCATAAACATTGATAAGATGGCCTTGAACAGAGAAAACAAGGCTGCCTGTAATGAACCAACAATCTCATCTCTATCAGAGATGATGAAGGAACAAGAAATTAATTTTGTCAGTACCAAGTACACAATCCCCAAAGACTGAATTATTTAAAACAAGATCTTTTGGGACTATATGTTGATTTGCCTTGCTTAACTCTTCAACAACAACTGTCTTCAGAGACATAACTTTCCCAGATTCAAATAGATATTTTGTTAAATATAGAAGCTCGTTCAGCACCAAAGGAATTCTAGACTGTCTGCTTTATAATCTAGTCTATCAGTAGCCTTACTTTTTGATGTCATGCATTAAAAGCAGTTTAGAACATCCCATGTTGAGAAATAACAGTGGATGTCTAAATGGAACCAAATAATAAATTGCTAATAATAGGGTCGCAATGGGTCAGACACGACTTCACAACTAACAAAAACAATGAATTCTAATCAACCACAAATATGTACAGATATAAAACAGAGAGCTCACGTTTAAACTTATAGACCATCATCAATCAAGATGGATTTGAACATTAGTCTTTTTTGTCCAATAACTTTTGTCCAATAACTAATTTGAAGAGATAACAGAATCAGTTCTCATCAGTTCATGGGTCTGAAAAATAGATGTTCTTAATCTTATGAAATATAGCAATGACACTCAAAAATGAATGATTTCTTTACAAATATCGATATGAATTTCTTATATGAAAAATGAGAAAGTGACAGAATAGAAATGGAGAGGTGTCCTGTATATCCTTTCACTGTAGACTACCTCCTATTGTAGCGGGATTCAAGTTCACAGTATATCAGTATTTTATGTTTTGCGAAAATATGATCCATTACTACTGTTTGTAAGGTGAAATTAGCTGACTATTGATATTATCTTACACATAAAAAATCAGAGGCTTTTTAATTAAACTATGTCTTCCTATGCCTGTGTAAATTGCTGTCCCAAACAAATGACAAGTAAAACCAATTTGAGGACTGTGTATTAGAACCTCTACTGAAACTTTGCAGTACAGAATTCATCTTGACCAGAGACCTCAATGTACATTATGTTCTAACACAACAAAGTACTTAGTGAATATATAAGTAAAACTGGTTTGTGATTTAACAAATAAGGCCATAGAATGCTGATAGAGAGGATGATGATACTAGGCAGAACTTAGGTCAATTGATTTTTAAATTTCATCTATTTATGTTCAGTGTTTTAATGGCAACAATTCTGAAAGTTATGTTCATGTTTGGGGACATAGCAGCTAGTACAATCATTTGTATGATTACCTGTCCTAACTTTATGTAACCTTTTTGTTACCTAAAAAAAGATTTTAGCTATTTTTCCCAAGCAAATAGTGATAGCAATAGCATTTAGACTTATATACAACTTCAAAGTGCTTTACAGCCCTTTCCAAGAGGTTTACAGAATAAGCATATTGTCCCAACAACCTGGGTCCTCATTTTACCCACCTTGGAAGAATGGAAGGCTGAGTCAACCTAGATCTCAACCTTGGTGAGATTTGAACTGTCAAATTGCAGGCAACAGTCAGTCAGCAGAAGTAGTCTGCAGTACTACATTCTAACCACTGCACCACTTCAGCTCTCCCTGTGATCATTCTTTTCTCGCTGCAAGACTCCTTGCAGTATATGGCTGCACAATCTATAGCATGGCCTCAGTAGGCACATGTTCTGGGGTCCATTAAGTCAAAATGGTTGTGCCTGAGTAATCAAATCAAATTTTAATGAGTAATGAATGTGTCACGTACATGTAAAAAGGCTGGAGATTTGGTTATGTGGTCATGCATATTATTTTGGCATCTTTGATGCACGCCTGTAGAAGCTTCTGGTCTTCAGTATCATGTCATATTGTATCATTCATTCATTCATTCAATTAACCAACCATGCATACATTCATGCATGCCTTTATTTATGCATTCACACATACTCCTCCATAGATATACATTTAAAATATCAGCAAAAAATGTAAAACGATTGAAACATTAACGACACAATGTTGCCGGATAATTTCTGCCTGGAATAGACTCTGTGATGAGCTTAGGGCAAAAAG
>JANHFP010005932.1:0-15147 GCA_032468135.1 Calamaria suluensis | reverse complement strand
CCACTAGGACTCCAAGATCCCTCTCACAGTTACTACTATTGAGCAAGGTACCACATATACCGTACCTGTGCAGTTTGTTTTTCTTGCCTAAATGTATAACCTTACTTTGTATTTATGGTATGTATTTATGGTAACTGCAGGGCCCTCAGGTCATGTGAACACCTTTTGTGACTTTCTGACAAGTAAAGTCAATGGGGAAGACAGATTCACTGAACAAACATGTTCCTAACTTAACTGCCACAATTCACCTAATAAATATGGCAAGGAAGGTTGTAAAATGGAGCAAACTTCACTTAACAAATGTCTCACTTGTCAACAGGAATTTTGGGATCAATTGTGGTCATAAATCAAGGATTACCTACATGATCCTAAATATAATTTATGAAGATATGTTTACTTTTGGAAATTGTATTTTCACATTACACTAAACCATGCTTTGTTTAACCATGGTTTGGGTTTTTTATATGCTGAGTAAGCTAGTTGGCAGGTTCTCACAATACACCAAATCCTAAAACAAAGTTGACCAAATAGACTGACATAACATACAAAATCACATACTACAAAAAGTATCCCTACTTTGTGTAAAATTAGAAAAAAATGATAGCTTGCCTATATATTCATTTCCTGCATTAGTTCCTTTATTGAGGTACTTTGGGACAAAGAACAAATGAATTGTTTCATTTTCTGCCTTTGAATACTTACAAAGACTCAGGTATCCTCTGATTTGCATAGAATGAGCAGCCTTGCTGAACTATTGTCATGGCACATAAACAGCAATTTCAAAATGTGCTGACTTTCTTGGCCTTTCAGACTAGTCAATGAGAAGCATGTTTGTAGGGTTGCTCAGGCATTCCTGGAGTAGTTGAGACATTCATAGTGGAAACCGCTGTTATTCAGACTGTTATAATTCCATTGCAGCTAAGTCATTACTAGTGGTCAGAGTTGGCTTACACTATAATGCCTTATATGGGAATGTCATGTGAGAGGCTCAGAGCAGTATGAAAAACAAGAATGGCTAATTTGTCTGGCTCTGCAGGGATTTATAACTTGTCCACTGACAAGGATCTTTAAGGAGACAGTTTACATTCTTGTATGGTTGGTCACATAAACACCCAAATAACAGGTGTACTACACTTGTGTATTTTTCTCCCTTCAGGTAAAAAGGAACAAACGAAGTTTTCTTTGATGAGTGTGAAAAAAATCAGAATTCTATCCACATGACATCTAACAGAAATACTGTGTTTTTCTGAAACACAGTACTGAATTCAGTACTGAACTGAAACTATATTTAAAATAGTTTTTGTGAGAACCATAAAAAGTTTAAGATCTAAAGGAGCAGGTTCAAAGTACACATTCAGGCAGAATTGCTATCTGCATTTTTGTCCTAATTTATATTAATAACTGCATACACATACACACACACAAAAGCACACAATCAGTCTCTTTCTTTCTTTCTCTCTCTCACTCTCTTTCTCTTTCTCTCTCTGTCTTTTTCACACACACACAGGGGAAGGAAGAGAGAGAGAGAGAATGAGAAGGAATTTAGTGTATAGAAATTCATTTGATCGACTTGCATTATTGTTATCGCCATTATTTTTGTCAATCCTATCCTGTATAATTAGGAAACTGTTTATAGGACAGCTTTCTTCCTATAAATGTTTTTTAATGGAGTTGTATTGAGTAGCAGCTGTCTGGAATAGAATCAGACCCCATCTTCTAACAAATAGTTAATTTAGGTGATAAATTACAGTTTTTATAAAGTATTATTAATTTGTACTGACACATTGGTGCTTATGAAATTTTTATGTCTAATTTGGCAAATAAATAAGTAATTATTGGAATTGTGCAAGAACATAATAATGGGCTTGACACTGTGATTAACTTATTAGTACAGAAGTTAGTTTTATCCTTCATTTCTTGTTAATCATAGTGATATCACTTAATTTTCAAAATAATCATATCATATTGGTTCTGTCAGATAAATCATGCCAAGATATTCTGGGTTTAGAACTCAAAGGATTTTCAGCCAACATGTTGTCCAGATGGGACACATTTACACTCCCAGAATTCCCAGCCATTACAGTCTGATCCAATAAGTCTGCAGGACATCAAGTTGGGCCAGGCTGTTTCAGTAGTCATAACAGATATGATAAATTGTGCTGAGAGCTTAAAGCCCATTTTTTCTTCTCCAAATAAGTAACAAAAATTAAAAGGCAATGTGGCATGATGTTGCTTTACATGAGACTAAATTCAGAGAAGAAATTAGAATTTCAAAGAGACTCTAAAACATATCTCCAAATCAACCATGAAGTGCTTATATTAAAGAATATAAGGATTTTGGAATAGCCTTCATAATCCCCAGGTTTGAATATTATTGATTACCTGAGGGAAGATCTTAAACAAGCACTGCATAATAAAACATTGAAGAATATTTCTGAACTGGAAGACATATATGTAAGAATAGAAAAGTCTCTTCGTTGGCTACAGGACATATTTAGCAGCTGAAGTTTTGCCAAAAGAGCTATTAAAAAGTATTCACCAGAAGGGTATCCAAACATCTGGACCTTCCATTTTTACTGTTTTCTTATTTTAAACCTGTGAACAACTGCTGACAAATTATAAGTATATAATTATAAAGTGTGCATTCAAATTCACAGAAAGTCCTCAAGTTTAACTTTATACCTTATAAAGGATGTGTTAGCTTCTATTCTCTTAGGAATCCTAATTTCACAATTTCACTGAGGGGAGATTATACTGTATTTTGGGATCTATTTGTACATTGAGTCATTCCTAATGTTGGGCTGACCAGTTCTAGAGAACTGGTAATGGAAATTTTGAGTAGTTCAGAGAACTGGTAAATACCACCTCTGACTGGCACCACCCCTATCTATTCTCTGCCTCCCGAGCCCCAACTGATTGGGAGGAAATGGGGTTTTGTCAGTAACCTTCCCTTAGATTGGGGAATGAATGTAGATTTTCAGTATCCTTCCCCTACCACACCCTCTAGGCCACACCCACCAAGCCATGTCATGCCCACCAAGCTACACCCACAGAACCAGTAGTAAAAAAAATTGAAAGCCTTCACTACCGTGGAGCACTCACCTTAAGATCCTTATTGTTCCTCTCCTCTCCTCTTCAGAAAATTACTTTGATATGTCAAAATAAAACCCTAAATTGTAGACCATAGTTGAACACTATGGTATCTCTGTGAAACTGATAAATATTTGTAAATTTTATAGACCATAGTTGAACACTATGGTATCTCTGTGAAACTGATAAATATTTGTAAATTTTATAGAGTTTGGACCATAGCAATTTTATGAATTGTAGTATCTATATTTTATTTCCTGAATTATTTCTTTATTATCATGCCAACTGTTCAATTCATGAAAATAACAATAACTGGTACCAATAAACAAAATATTTGTAGCTCAGGATTGAAATAAGTGGTCTAACACTGATGATATTATCCGGTTTGGGTTAATGAAATGACTGCAAGAAAACAACTAAGCTCAGAAAACACCAATAACATCTTAATGATAGGTGAGCTACAGTGGGACTTAAAAAAACATAATTCTGATAGTGCTGCAATAGTTAGTGAAACAGAGGAAGATAGATAGGATGGCATCATTGTTTCATATTGGTTGTACTAAATGACATGACTCCAGCCCTTTCAAATGGTTTATTTAACTCCAGGAACAGCAATGGTAATGTTAGCCGTGGCAGGCTCCTTTTAAACGGCAGCTGCCTGCAGCTTCAGTCACTGAAACACGCTTAAGTTTGCCGCTGCTGCTTACTCATTCCTGATTGGTCCTGGCTCCTGCTTATTCAAAATCTAACAGTGATAGTTATAAATTAAGCCTGAGACAAATGTTTATAATAGATTAAGACAATCAAAAAGAGAGCAGATTTTTTTTCACTTAACTATGTAGACATGCATTTATACACAGTAGTCATATATATATTTTGAATTGTAGTAGTAGTAATAAACCTTATGGTCTTGACCAGGGTATGTATGCATATCGTATATACATAGCACATAACATTCTACTTAGTTGATAAAAGATAACAATTAAAAAGAATTAGAAGAGTTAAAAAGAAAAAGGAATGGGAGAAGTTAAAATTGTGAAGCTATGAAAGCAATGCAGTTTTATTAGATTATATTTTCTGCCTCACCCTAGTGGTAGTCAAGTACAATCTGGCTACTTTATGGCCAATACAGTAGCATGGTCTGCTAAGAGATAATATAGCAGTGTCTCTCTGACATACCATTATGACAATAGTAGATTTGTAGAGAAAAACTGCATCTAAGATCTATTATGATAGTGAACATCTGTGAGGATTTTTAAATGGTAATTCTATGTGATTTACTTCAAAAAAAATCAGAGTAATGTATCTTTCATCATCCCTAGTTCCTGTTTTAACAACCACAAAGGTACTGTATCTGAATTCACAGAGGAGGAAAGCATATGCTTAGAAAATTGTATAATTCTAAATCAGTATAGAAAGAGAGTATCCCATTATGAATCACACAAAAAGGCTCCTTACTTTTCCTTATGTTTTTTTAATAGGGTCTTATTTAATTAACTGAATTGCATAATTCAGTCATTTTTACTAATAATTATTCTTCTTTTCTTACATACTATAAGATCACTCCACAATATAATTGACTCACTAGTTAATTTCTAACTGGCCAGCAACATCACTTTAATGCCAATTATAGAAACACTTCTCTTTGCTGATAAGCCATCTAATAGCAGCTTGTATTTCTACTAGTGTATTATATAATCAGGTCCAGATAGCTACTAATACTGGGAAAAGGAATATACAGTAACTTAGGAACTCAAGTTATTTTTTTTTGAAGCATCATAAAAGGTACTTGAAAATCCATCTATATAGGTTGCTTGTATAATCTGGTTCTTGAAAAATATTACTACAGGAAAAGTTTCTTCTCAGCGAGAGGTGTTTTTTTAAACTACATGTTGTTCTCCCCCTTTTTAACTGTTTGGGTCTCTAGAGTTATCCATTTTTTCTCTCCTTTTGTGATTTCTGCAGTACTAGAGTGTGATATTTCAATTTAATTGGTATGTTTTCCCATACAGCTTTATCATTTCTAGTGAGTGTTCAGTTTTTTAATACTTTTATTACTGATGGGGATTTCATTGACATACTAAGAGAAAAATATGATGCAAATGTTGGGTTTCATAATTTAGGGTCCATGAGGCCACAGTCCATCCTACCTATCTTCTTTTGTATCTTGATAGTCTGTTATTGAGATGATTTCCACAGTCACAAAATACTTTAACTATGACATCTTCAACCTGTTCATGGCTACAGTGTTTTTCAGACTGTGGCAGACAGGGTATAAAATTGATTCCCTAAGATTCAGTTGTCAACATTCAACATTCAAGAAGGATTTCATTTAAATTCAAGTGTTGTGAAAGATGTTGATTACTACCTAGATAATGACTTAGAGTCTGATCCTTAATTAACTAGTTATCAAGTAAATGTTTAAAGAGTTATTGTTGATAGCTGTTAACTATCTGAATTGTATACACTCTTATACTAGGATATCATTTATAAGTAACTTAAATTAAATTAGTTGGATTTATACATTGTTATATTTTTGTATGTATTTTAATTACTTATTTTTCACATTCTGATGTTTTAATTTTTTGCTTTGAAGGTTCCTTAGTGCTCTCTGATCTTGTTTGTTTTCTTGCAGACATTTCATCATCCTAACTAGGTAACATCATCAGTGTTTGGCAGTTTCTTGATTGAGGTATTGCTTACTTGATTGTTGGTCTGAAGTTGTCCTTGGAGTTAGTCTATGCTAATCTGAGTGCTGATTACTGGTGGAGAGGATCTGGAGTCTTTTTCTCTTTGGGTAGGTTGATTTTCTCTTTTGTAGTCTATTGGGTTTTTTAATGTTTGTGTGTCTATTGATGAGTGATTTGTCAGACTGTGAGGCTTCTAGAAATTCCATAGAGTTTTTCATTAAAGAAACTTCCAAAGAGCCATTAGTAAACAACCCAACCAAAGAATCCTTAAAACCATCCTCAGCCACACAAGCAAGACACAAGAATATAAAGTGACAGCAAATGGCATTCCGTACTAGCACTGATGATGTTACCTAGTTAGGGTAATGAAACATCTTCAAGGAAACAAGCAAGCACAGAGAACACCAAGGAGCCGTCATTTTTTCAACCCTGAGCTGCAAATGTAATCCTTCATTGGAATTCTTTGCTTTATTTGTTTCCTAACTTATTCAAAGGCATGCTATTATTATTGGTGCTATGGTTATGATTATATGCTTTATTTATTGCTGTGATTATTTCATCTTCAATATGTGCTCATTTATGTTGGCTATTTATTTTTAAAATTTTTATATAGTGTCTCTTAAATGGAATAGTACATATGGGCTGGTTTAGAAGCAAAATATATGCTATATATTACTATATATAATATATAATAAAGTACTTGTACTTAGATTTTAAGGGTTGTAATGACTCAGCGGTTAAAGACACTGAGCTTGTCATCTGGAAAGCTGACAACCCATATTCAAGACCCAAGTGCTGCACAATGTGATACGTTTTTCATTACTTGCACCAGCTCTTTCCCACCTACCAGTTTGAAAGCATGCAAGTACAAGTAGATAAATAGGTACCAGTTTGGTGGGAAGGTAACATTATTCTGTGCAGCTCAGTATATAATCATGCTGGCCACATGATCATGACCATGAGCATCTTCAGACAATGCTGGCTCCCTCAGCTAAGAAACAGAGATGAACACTGCACCATAGGGTCAGATATAACTAGACAACAATTGTCAATCATTCAAATCATCCATAAAGCTTCCTTCAATCAGGGTTGTTTTTACTTTTAAAGTATTTTTAAAAAAATGTTTCCAATTCTCAATTTTAAATCTTAATATCGTTTTTCTTGGCTTTTGGGATTCAGCTTCGTCACTTTCCCTTTCATTTTTTGTTTCCGCTCCAACACAGCAATTAGCAGCTTAATCCACTCATAAGTATTTTAAAATGCACTTAGGTTTGTTTTCTTTACCCATCAGTTGGTCACAGGCTTGCTCAATCACAAGTTTCTGCCCAATTTCTCTCACCAGCTCAATCTTTCTTCTTGAGCCCCAGCTTCATGGCAGATGCACAGACTGCCTCCCTTCACTGTTGAATCAGGGAAATTGTCAGACTATTTGAGGAACTTGGCCATTCCTCTGGTCCATCTGACCTGCCTCCTCTTCTTCACAGTCCCTCCAGGATGTTTCTGCTCCGAAGGCCCCTTTGACAGCTGGGTTTCCGGCTGGATTTTTGTGAAGCTCCACAGAACTCACTAATCCTTCAGCTGTTCTCACCATGATATTTCCAGTCTCTCCTTTATTTTTCAACAAATAAGTTATAAATACCCTGGAAGTAAATACTAGTGATTCAGCATTGAAAATAGGAATATTCAGATTTTCTTTTGACTAATTGTTTCATATACAGTTTATTGGATATTCTTTTAAAACTCCAGTACAGTATTTATTAAAGACAAGGCCTTGCATTGGGCAAAAGATATAAACATGTCAAAGGGTAAAAAGCATCAAGCATCTGCAAAGAAGTGTGCAACTAGTTGAATGTGTATGTAAACTTAATGCCTTCAGTTACAGTCGATGGTCCTGTAAGATTTATTATGTAAAATGTGTCATGCTTAGAAAAGGGTGGAATTTGGTAACATGATTATGCCTACTGTCTCTTTTGTTGAGTCTTTCCTTGTGGACACCTGCCTATCTAAGTAAACAAACTACATTCCACAATATTTATGGTTTTATAAAACAATACTGAATAGAAATAACTTCCTTTGCTGATGTAGCCATAGTACCTAGACTTGTGTAAACAGTGCCCTATAAATGTCAAAATATTGGGATTAAATGTTTTCTGGATCAGTTACCTAATGATCATAGTCATGCTGGAAGAGTTTGCTTTCAATTGCATAGTTGGATTAAGAGATGAATCTTTCTTTATAAAAGACAGGCATTTGACTCAAATACTTTTATATAAAAGCATTACATAAGGGATTTTTGAAGAAATATTGCTTTCTGTAATGGACAAATCAATCTGCACAATACTCTGCAACTGAAAGGCTTACTTGCTCAGGATCCGTTTGAATTGCTGTTTCCATTTGACCATATTATCAAAGCCTGTTATGATATGTAAACATGAGATCTTAAAAAGGAAGCCAAGAGTACCAATCAGTCATATTTCCTGCTTTGAAAACTAAAGCCAAAGAAGATCTGGGATGGTAACAAAGAAGAATTACTTGTTCTTTCCAACTCTCTGCTTTGTTTCTCTTGTGTTTTTGACATCATTTTGCTAAAGTTTAAAAGAAATTGTTTGGTAGGATTATGATTCCTAAGTGTTAGTGGAATAAATGTGAGTGCATAATATCTCTTTAGTGCACATGAACATAAAATATAACTTTCAGTTTCTAGATGTGCCATTTAGCGCATGAACTAATATCTGTTTTTAACCATTATATGATTTCATTTTTCATATTATACTCAGGAATCTGCAACATCAACCATATCCAGATAGACTAATACAATAATACTGATGACTGATTTCCTGAAAATTAAAATTAAAATGCCTCACACCTCAAAAGATTATTATACTTTGTGAGATTTAGTCCATATAAGCTTGAAATCCCACATAGCTTCCCAGAAGAATTCTGAAACTTCATGTGATTCTGACATGGTTGCTCTGAGCAAAATAACTATTCTAGCCATCTTATATAATTACAAGAACTATTGGGTATACAAAATAATGTGATTTATAAGACAGAATTGATTTAAATATAGGCTTTAAACTACAAATTGTTCTGTATATTCTGGGAATATATAGCTTGATAGTCACACCTGCAATTTTATTCAAGAATGAAGTTCATAGTTGGAATTTTATTTTACTATGGTGGATTATATTCTTTATCACCTTACAGTAGACAGGTAAGCAATAATTTAGGAGGTATCTGTTCTAATGTATCTATGAAAATGGAAGTACCCATTGGAATATATAGCAGATGTTTGAAGTCTTTTAATGAGTGAATGAGATTATGCATAGCTTATCTGCATATATTATAAAAATGATGGAACAAATGTTAGCTTCAAAAGTTTATCATAACAATTCTGGAAATATATCTAAGACACTTTATAAATGAGAAGTTCATTTTACAACATTTAGTATATTCTTTCTTCCTGTTAAGCTTGTAAATCACAAGTCTACTGTATAAACAGAAATGTGTCTTGATTAACCTGATTCTATGAGTGTTTTATGATTTTCTGAATGTGAAGAGCACTTCAAAATAGAAATTATAAACATTAGTAAAGTACAAATTACAAGTAAGTGTTCCCAAGATTAAAATTGTATTCATTCCACCAACAGATATAAACATCAAGTTGCTAGCAGTAAGGCTTGAAAATAATTATTAAGAATACTATTGTTTAAAATTTGTATGTATTATTTTCTATTTTCTTTTAGAATGCCATTGTCATAGATTGAAAATATTACTTCACCATATTAAAAATCTAACCTGCACCCATATTCTAAATCCATGAAACTTCAATTTCTTAGAACCAATTTCGAAGTGTCATGTAGAACATGCATACATTACTAGACTTGGAATTAAACCTATGTGATATAGTTTCTGCATATCCATACATTATAAAACAAAGTTTGCTTTTGTTATTCTGTGCCTCAATCTACACAGTTCGTGACTGAGAATTGAGTTGTTAAATATTAAGGAATTGAGTTGTTCAATTTTGCTTGTGCAATCATACTTTTGGTGACCTGCAGCACAAAGCTCTCTCTGATAGTCCTCTAGCATTCCATTGGTAAACCAAAAGCTAAGACTGCTTCTACAGATCACCGTTTAATTTATTGAATATTTCTTAAAGTAAAAAGAGTTGTAATAGTCACTTTATTACTTTATTTGGGATCATAAGATCAGTGAAGTTATTAGAGAAAAGAGAGGGCAAGTCAATAGTGTGGTCTCTTACTGGTGCTATAATTTAAAAAAGGTCATTAGATTGGAAGTAGTTCTGTAAAACTACTGGTTATATAGTTGTGTGGAGGTGAAAGCTAGAGGCATGGTTGCTTGTGCTACATGCCATTATTCATTAACTTCAGCAAACTACATAGGAAGATGATCAAAAAGCAGAACAGGATTACAGCTATCTGGCAAGTATTTGGAGAAACTGGTGTTCTGTTCCTTTCATCTCTTAGAATAGCTACAGTAAGAAAGCACATAAAATCAACACAATAAACATGACAATACTGTTCCTGTTCAAATTCCTGTGTTGGAATAAAAAGCATAATAACCTACACATATTCTTACAGTGAGGGCAAATAAGTTTGTTGTGTTGCTTTTATAATCAATCTCCTATTTTTCTGCATAAAACTTGGATAACTATCATATTAAAAGGTTGTCCATGAGCCATGAAAATACTCTTCAGTCTTTGACTGCATTGTAGCCAAGTACTGTTATATTCTTCACAGCCATAGAAACAATACTATTCCTTTGTTCCTTTTCATGTCCTGAGATGTAAACAGTGGGATTCTATGATTGAAAATGTCCAATTCTGATCTGTCTCAATTCATTAATGCCTAAAATGTCAATTTTCAGTCATTTCACTGTATTGAGCTTTTCTGTGTTCATGCTAACTTAAACCCCACGTTTCCATTGTAATTCTGTCTCAGAGCTTCTAATTTTCTTTTCGTGTGTGGCAACATCATCAGCATTTTAATGTAATAATAAGTATCATTTATATAGTGAAATATTATCAATGCTTTTCCAGTCACAAGTGCCAACCTACTTGAACAGCCCATCATCTACCTCCTGTTGTCAATCCCTTTATATTCTTTTATCCATGAGTATTTCTGTAACATTTATGCAACAAGTTCCTTCAAGTATTATAAACTTTTGCTCTCTTTATCCTCTAAACAAGTATAAGATAAAACAATCCTCCCAGTTTGTGGTTTCAGTACAACCAATCAAGTGAATCTAAAAGACTTGGATTTTTTTTAAAAAAATAAAATGCTTTCACAAGTCCACTTAAATGTTATGCAAATTTCAAGCACCTTCAATTTTTTGACTTTTGCTTCGACACAGTGTTTCTCTCTGCGGCAGTAAGCTTATTGACCACAGATCCCACAAACATCTAAAAAAGCAATAGTAGGGTTGGCCACAAAGTCACAGATGTTTGGATTGGGTTTGGCATTTTTATCCAACTCTTGAGTCCTTTCCAAGGACCTGGGATAGGCAGATATTGCTATTATACCATCAGCACATAACATCCTTTTTTAAAGGGTTCTTCTCTTACTCTATAGCAATATAAGAAAATTAAGGAAAAAGATGGGGAAGGGAGGAGGTTGGTCCTCCATTAGGGCATTGGAAGGAATGCCAATTATGCAAGCAACTGACAAGTATATGTTCTACCACGCTGATTTCTACAAAGGATCTGTCTTTAAAACTGTCAAAGAGCCTCTTCTGGCAATGCAGAAGATAGAGAAGACCTGTCAATAATGTTTTCATATGGACATTTCACTCTGTGTGCTTCCTGAAAAGGTTCTGTACTGTAATAAGGTTCTTTCTCATCCATTCATGTACTGTAGATGCCTATGTCTTCCACTTAGACAGGCACCTTATCTTAACCAAGTAACTCCACAAGAAGTCCTCATTCTAGTATGCTGACAGCTCTTCAGGAATATCTGAAAAAGAAGTCCCAAGGCAGCAGTGGTACATAAGACTACAATGGAGGTGATGGACTGTTGACATCTCCTAGGGTACTGTCAATCAAGTCATTCTTAGATGAAACCAGACAAGTGACAACTCGATAATTCCATGGCATTTATTTTAAAAAAGAAATAATAGACTTTGTCTTTCCATTTTGGATAACCTCTAGCTTTTGCAAACTAGCTAATAACATAGAATTTGCTAGTTTGAATGTAATGAGAGTTGTTACAAATTGAATTTTAATTGGACTGTGGTTGGTGGTCTTGTTCCAAAATTGGAGGATGTATCTGAACTGAAATTGGCAGAAGTATGTGAAGTAAACTTGTCAGAGAATATATTTTCAACTGTAACCAAATATTTCTTTTGAAAATAGTCACAAGATTTAGGAGTCTAATAATTTATATTATGTTTCAAAATCATGTGACTTCCTATGAAGAATTACATTCTAGTTTGCCATCTTATTTGTAGGTTATATCCTCAAAAGACAGGGAAGTCTGTGTGATGAAACAATGCTTCACAGACTCCAGTGATTGACAACCATGACAAAAAATAACAAGAAAAATCTACATCTGTTTTTGTCTTATCTTGATGTTATCTGTTTGTCCCCCTATTTTCCTTGTCATTCTTGATACAGCTAAAAATCCCACTTATGCAATGTATTTGCAAATGATTGAGATACTATAGTGTATACACAAGGAATACATCATCTGATCTTTAAGGATCATTGCATAATGAATGAAATCATTTTGATGTTTTATAAACATTGTTTCTTACAATTTAAGTTTAATATATAAAAGCTAAGTAAATTGTTTTGTTGTAATGAGCCTTACATGTCAGTTAATACAAAAAAGAATAGGACAGTTAAAGCATCTATTGTGACTCTATTGTTCTATACTGATGGCAAGTGAACTCAAGGTTTTGGATCTCGAAAAATGTACCTATATTGTAGAAGACATGTTCCCAATGTCCTGATTACACTATTTGCACAGGAATCTCCCTGCATAATGGAGTAAAAATAATCCAAACACAAAATATTCATTCATTTGTTTTACAGTATATAATCATCACAAATCAAGATTTATATATTTATTTATCCTTTGTCAACTATGAATATTTTTATTCAGAAATTACCAGAAAAAGCATGAACATCAATCAATTGTACAAATAATAAACCTTTTAGAGTTAACTTATAAAATTGTTTTGAACAGTATGCTGGAATCAGTCCACAAAATTTGTCCCCACAAAAATAATCTAGGCATGTGATTTTTAAAATGGGATATTTTATCCTCCCAAATTATTGTATCTATGTTGCATTAAACCATGCAGAATGCCTCATGATATCAAATCATGATTCACTGTTAATGCATCACCACAAAGATACAAATTACTCAGAGACTGCAGAGATTCACTATTGATATATCACAACATAGATATAAATTATAAATATGAAATCAGGAACTACAATTTCAAAATACATATAGTCCTTGACTTACAACAGTTCATTTAGTGACCATTCAAAATTACCACAGCACTAAACATGGTGACTTATGACCGTTTTTCACATTTACGACCTTTGGAACATCCCCATGATCATGTGATCAAAATTTAAATGCTGGCAACTGACTCATACTTGTGACCTTTGCTGGTTAACGAGCCCAAGTGATCAACTTTTGCAACCTTTTTATCAGCAAAACCAATGAGGAAGCCAGATTCACTTAACATCCATGTTACTAACTTATTAACTGTGGTGATTCACTTAACAACTGTGGCAAGAAAGCTTGTAAAATGCAGCAAAACTCACTTAAGAAATGTCTCACTTAACAACAGAAACGTTGGAGTCAATTGTGGTTGGAAATTGAAAAATATCTGCATTAGGAGAAAACTACAGAAAGTGGGACAAGAATTCTAATACCATACACAATTCTTTTCAGCATTAAAAGCATGCAGAACATTCAGACTACAATGTGAAAAAACATTACACTGGGATTTGAAACGGTCACTCAAGCACTGGTCACCTCTCACCTGGACTATTGCAATGCTCTCTACATGGGGCTCCCCTTGGGGAGCACCCAGAGGCTCCAATTGGTGCAAAATGCGGCCGCATGGGTGGTTATGGGGGCGACACGGTTTTCCCAGACAACCCCACTCCTCCGCGAGCTGCATTGACTCCCAGTGGCCTTCCGGGTTCACTTCAAGATTCTAGTTATGATCTTTAAAGTGATCCATGGCATCGGACCAGGTTACTTACAAGACCGCATTCTGCCAATAGCCTCCCACCAACCGGTGTGTTCTCACAGGGAGGGGCTTCTGAGGGTCCCAACAGCCAATATGTGCCATCTGGCGACCCCAAGAAGAAGAGCCTTCTCTGTGGGGGCACCGGCCCTCTGGAACGAACTGCCCCAAGCATTGTGAAGGCTCCCAGATTTGAAAGTATTTTGTCGGGAGCTGAAGACCCTCCTCTTTCAGCAGGTTAATAGGTTCTAATTGGTTTTTAGCATGACAAACAGCCCAATTAAATTATTTTAATTACTTAATTTTTAAAGTTTTGTATGATATAGCTTTTAGTGGGCTGTGAACCGCCCCGAGTCTTTGGAGATGGGGCGGTATACAAATCTGAATAATAAATAAATAACAAATAAATAAATAAATAAATTTGACTGAAAGTAGTTGTGAATGTTGGAAGTGTACAGATAATTCATCATCTTAGAAAATGTACATCAGGATAGCACAACCAATGTGGATCAGCAACCCCAGTAATTTACCAGAAATTAAGTCATTTCATAAATAATGCAAAAAGCTTGATGATGATGATCAAATCCCCAAATGAAGTATCTGGACAATCTGGCAAACGATGTTCTTTTCATAAATTCATGTTTACTTCCTATAATCAATGCCTTCCATCAAAGATTAATATTGTTTCATGTTTAGAAGTCAGTTTGACTTTTGTTCCTTTTAGAAGTTTACCTTTACCACATTTAAGTCACCTTTCAACCAACTTGCCCCAACATTTCTCAAAAATAAGAGATTTTGCGACTTCCGCTTCCGGTCCCGCCGTGCTCGGTCGCAGCGAAACATCGCTGCACCGACCCGATGCTCCTGGGGGCCCCCACCGGGGCACAGGAGGGCTTTTAGAGCCCTCCTGCTGAATAGGCGGCTTCTGGGTGCCCCCAAGGCGACATTGTTCGCGGGGGCGTATTCCCAGTTCGCCCCAGGCTCAGGAGGTCGCAGTGGCGCCTGATGAGCCTGTCATGGCGCCGTAGCGGTGGGCTGAGAAGCGCTGGAATTCGACCGCGGAGCGGGCGAGAGGTGAGATGGACTTTATTTCCCTGGCGAGCCTGGAGCGGATTTGCTCCGAAAATGAACTATT
>JANHFP010005931.1:11334-31239 GCA_032468135.1 Calamaria suluensis | reverse complement strand
CGCGGGGGGAAGTTCGTTCCAGAGGGACGGACCTGCCACAGAGAAGGCTCTTTTTCTGGGGGTCACCAATCGGCACAGAGTAGCCGAAGGGACCCCCAATAAACCCTCCCTGTGAGTGCGAACTGGAGAGTGGATATTATATTAGAACCAACATTTGATATATTGCTCAAGTTAGGTTGGTTATCATGGTTTTCAAGCACAATCAGAGGTTGGAAATAGGAAATTCTTCACAGGGAACGTCAGTAATATCAACTTACAAGAGGTGGTCCTGGACTCCTTGACGTATAACAAGTAGGACCAGAATTTCTATTGCCACGAAAGGCAGTTAAGTGAGTTCAGCCTCCCAAGCATGTCCTCAGGTCCCTGTATCAACTCTGCCACCTTCATCTGAACCTGTTTGGGAAGCATGAAATCTCCTTAAGCCTCCAGGCTGCATTTGGCTCACAATGCATAGTACAAACAGAACAAAGGTTACGTGCGGGTAGGAGGAAAACAGAAGAGTCAAAATCAAAGCATAACCAAAATGGTATCATGCATTATGTATGCTACTACAACAATATAATTAAAACACATAAACATAATTAGTTGTTGATATTACTTAATAAGTCTGCAGTGATTAGACTCATAAGGGAAAATATGATTTGGCGTGCTTGGAGGCTACACCTGACAGCAGATACTTTAAAAAGCCATCTTTGATGTCTCTCTTCTTGGGTGGGGAAAGTAAACGTATCGCTCAATGGGAAGGCAAAACAAAATCTGAGTTTCCGTGAAAATGCCATCCAGTGTGGATGGCACAATTGCTGAACATTTCTAATTTTTCTCCATCTCGTTTCTAGTCCAGTTTTAAATCTCCCGGTTATCAGTTTAGACAGCTATGGCAAACAGACTCCAGTCTGGAAAATATCCTGCACAGGAGTGAAATTGATGTGCAGGATAGACTCTCTAACAAGAGAGTGTCCATTTTGAACTTCAAAGGCTGAACGCTGGCTGAGGAACTCTGGGAGTTGAAGTCCACAAGTCTTAAAGTTGCCAAGGTTGGGGACCCCTGCTTTAGGGAACCATCTGAAAAAAATCTCTTTTGTTCAGTCTCTTCAGTATCCTTGGCTTTTAGCTCCAGTTAATGGGTTTACATTTGAGTAATGTCTATAGGTGGATGCTTCTAACTTTCCCTTTTATTGTTTTTTTTTTAAAAAAACCATTTTGGTTTTTTTTTTAATATACAAAGTGACCTAGATATAATTAAAGGAATCAAGTCAAAATTAGATACAGGGATTTTTCTTTAGGCTGTTCAGAGAATGTTTATAGGTTTTAAGAGTTGTGAGAAAGTTTTGCATCTTTACGCTACCATGCTGCAAACTTCACGTTTGAGGAGGGGGTTGGGTGGGCAGCCTTTTTGTTTGTTTGGCTTCCCTTCAGGATGTTTCTCCTGAAGCTTTTGCGTTCAACGCTGACAAACATGTAGCTTCAATCTTCAATGGTAGCTAGCAGTCGGTGACACCCATGGTGCTGTATGATACAGGTTTTTTCTTACCAATCATTGCCAATATAAAAAAAAAAGGAATAAAGACTGGGAATCCTGGAAGATATCAAGACGGGGACAATTGCTATTATTATTATTTATTTTTATTTTATTTATTTATTTTGTCGATTACATATTAGGTTTTATATACGGTATATATATATATATATAAGTGTAGGCATGAATTGAATACAAAAATGAATACAAATAAAGAGAACATTAGGAGAGGAACGGTAGGCACGCTGGTGCTCTTAATGACTTATATTAAGTAATTTCTCATTAGTATTTTGCTAATTAATTTTCTGAAAATAGAAAAAGTTAGATCTGATAGCAGAAAATCATTCTCCAGTCATTCTAATGATTGGTGATGCTCCCCTTGGGAAAAACATAGCTCCATTAGAAGCTTCAGACCTTCAGTATTTTATTGTAATTAAGATTTACAGTATCTATTTCAAACTATAACATTCTGCAGGTAGGTCCCCAATTTACAACTATTCGTTTAGTTGACTGTTGGAAGTTACAATGGTTACAAAGTAACCTATGACTGCTTTTCGCCCTTATGACCGTTACAGCATCTCCATGGTCACATGATTTAGATTTTAAACTGAATTTGTTTGTTATGGTTTTAATTTGGCTGTGAACCGCCCCGAGTCTACGGAGAGGGGCGGTATATAAGTGTGATAAAATAAATAAATAAATAAATTATGGTCACCCTCAAAGGGCCAGTGTGCGTGACTGGGTGGTCATGGGAGTGCGTGGACGTGCCCAACGCAACCTGGCTCACTTGATGTCGTTCATGTCGAGGGGTACCTGTGACGGGCCAGATAAGGCTGGGAGGGGTGATCCAGGTTGAACACTAAAGCCTGGGGGGAGGCCCAGTCGAACATTGGTGCTGGTGTGCAGTTGGGGAGGGTGCCTGGGGTGTGTGTGTCAAATGGTTCTAGGGCATGGGAATCAGCTGAACTGTCCTTTAGATTTTAGGCTGGAGTCCAAGTGCAGTGGAAACGGTGGTGAGAGGTCAAAATGGGCAGGCAGTCCCTACCAACTGCTGCCTGCCCATTGCCCTCAGTGGTTTCCCATTTTCACCCTCCTTGTTGTAGTTCATGCAGGACTATTCAACCCCCAGGCACCCTCCTCAGCCGTGCACAAGCACCAAAGCCCTACATTTAGTACAGTACTAAGTGCAAGATCACACAAGATCAGTAGCTCGAGATCTTACGCTACTGATCTTGCACTACAGTAATTTAGGCCCCTGTTCTCTGCAAACTAAGGCTTGTACCAGATCTGGGCAAAGAGTGTTTGCGAGACAATGAGATTTTGTGGCAGTAAAATTGCCTGCTTCAAGCCTACCATCGACTTGAAAATGCCTTTCACACCATTACAATCTAGGCACGAGGAGTGTTTAGAAGCCAATGGGAAGTTTTAAAACCTAGAAGGATAAGAAAGCAACATGCAGTCTTTTAGCCTTCCTCTTGTGATCCTTTTACATACCTGTGATCAGCTTATGTTGTTATGTTGCTTGGTTATGGACAAAATGCCAAGGCTTCTTTAATGAATTAAATTTCTTTCTGACTGATCAGGAAATTGGTCCCATGGCCCACCAGGTGATCTTGATACGGAGCCAGATGAAGAATGGGTGAAAAACAGGAAATATGAAAGTCAGGCTTTTCATGAATGGGATGAAGATGCTGATATAGATGAATCTGGTGAGCTGTCTGCCTTGATCAGTTTTGTCGGTCCCAAAGATTTGAACGTTGAACATTAATCTCATAGTTCACTTGCACAAAATGACCAGCTATGAGAATTCAAAATGGAATACTGCCCATATGTATGGTGTCTGTTATGGAATGACTACATGGTCTGCCAAGTTTCTTCACCTGTTCCATTTCAAAGAGTTGATGCCAACAACAGTATGATGAGGTTGGCATTAAGTAAGGCTTATCTTGGGAAATGATAGTTTTCTCAGCCATTCCTATCCTGGCTTTTCCCTGTGTTACATCAACAGTAGTTATAATTTGCATACTTACATCAGTGTGAAATTCTGAGAATTTTAGTCCCAGTGTTTGGAAGGATTAGAGAAGGTCAGATTGCAATTATGCTAATTATTTATAATGACTATAAGGAGGTTTTCCCCCTCCTTTCTCCAAATGAAACATTTTGCAAATGTTTGCTTAACTGCAGTTTGACATCTTGGTCAGGTTTGCACTTTAAGGCTTACTATACTATAATGTGAATTGTTTGATTTTGGCTGTTTGCTATATGTTAGAGAACAAGTTTGGTATAATGGCTAAGATAGCGAGTGTTAGCTGCTTATCCTCACTTTCTTTGAAGCTTGCTGGCAACTGAGGGGGAGGGGGGCATCTGGAAAGGAAGCATGCTAGAGAGGTGAAAAAATGCTATGGGAGATTGGGGAGTATGGACACTAACAAGAACCAGAGGTGCCAAACCGAGCTATCTGCCAAGCTTCAAGGATGCCAGTCCTGGGAAAGGAAATTTACATCCAGCATCTGAGGTATTGAGTTCCCAAAAGATGCCTTGGAAACTGGCGGGACAAAGAACTTCTTGCCCAGCTAGCAGAGCCTCGAACCCCACAAGAGCTGTTGGTGCCGTAACGCAGGCTGTCACAACAAACCTTCACTGCACAGGATTGCAAGACTGGAGGCTCTGAAGCTGTGGAGGGAGTGTTTTTGGATATATCTCTGTGCAGGGCTCCTCTTCAAAAGGACAATCAGCAGAAAATCCCACCCCACCCCTCCAGCAGATCACTTTCCTTAAGCGACAGCCACATTTCTGAAACGTTAATTTTTAACCCCATACTCACTGGAAATTCCCCCCCCCCTTTCATGGTTTGATTTTCCTCGAGATACGGGAAAGGGAGAAAGATCAGAAGTGGGCAGGGTGAAGAAAACTCTTTCAGAAAGTGATCTGGGGGGAGGAGCTGAGGATTATCCTGCCAATCATCGTTTCAGAAAGTGATCTGTGGGTGGTTTTTCTTTTTCCTGCCAATCATCCTTTCAAAGAGGAGCCCTGCACAAAATCCCCAGGGATATAAGGGAAGTTTTTAGTGAGAAAGTGTGTTGACCTGGCCAAGTCACATTAGTGAAGGAAACAACCCCCAACGCAAAAATGCACAAAACACTTCATTTCAACTTCATTCTATGCTATATCCCAGGGGGGAGAAAAAATCCTAGCAGATGCTGTATCCCGACTGCCACAATACAACAATGCTAGACCTGAAATCATCCAGCCAGTCATCCCCTCTAACCAATTAGCAGCAGCAATAACAATGAGGGGCCAGGAAAAAGTCAAACAAACATTCCCTGAGAAGCGTTAGATAAAACTGAAAGCCGCCTTAAAAGATGATGAATGGCTAGCAGTCCATAAAGAACAGTGCACTTTCAGGAACAGACCAGCCTGGGCAGGTTCAAAATTGTATGTCCCTGCCCCTCTTTGGGAGTTGGCTTTAAAAGCTTGCCATGACTCAAAAGCCGTAAGATTTTGGATTTGTAAAGACCCTACACCTGGTCAAACAACAATTCCAATGTCCAGTTTTGAAAAAGGACACTGAAAGCTATGTATCCAGTTGACCAGTGTGTGTATGTCGGCCAAAAGATTATCAGGGAAACCCATGGGGACTCCTGCAACTAGTGGCAAATTCCCATGCCTCTGAGAAAGCAATCTCTATGTACTTTATACTGGAACTCTCATGCTACAAACACCATAATTTGGGGGGTTCCTAACTTGTTCTCAATACAAGTCCACTTTGTCCCTTGTTCAAAGATCCCATCAGCCCATGCCTTGGCTAAGGTATTTGTGCAGCACATTTACAGACTTCATGGCGTTCCTGATCGAATTATCTTAGACTGGGATAGGTGGGTGCAATTCACCTCGTACTTTTTTTTGAAACTCGTGGCCTTAAGTTCCTCCCACACTTCCAAACAAGTGTGTGTGTGTGTGCAAACAAGCCAGTTCAGTATTGGAATGGTACCTTGGATGCTATATTATCAGCAAAATAATTGGACTGTTTGCAGTGCCCAGCAGCACTACCCGTTCAAGGTAGGTTCAGGTTAGGACTTTGTAGCAATACCAGAACTACCTTTGGACAAACCCCAGAACCACCTCATTACAAGAATGGATACAACAACTACAAAATACGTGTCCAGTACCATGCAAAGTGCTCAAGGAAGCGTGAGAAGCCTACAAACGGCAGGCTGATAAAAAATGTGAAAAATCAAAATTACCAACTCAGTCATAGTCCAATTGGAATTGCCCAAAAACCTGAAAAGAATTTCCCCCATATTTCACTGTAGCCTGCTGAAACCAGAAATAACTCTCCCCTTCAGCCACCTCCTCCCACACTACCCCTCCCTATTTTCATTGAAGGGGAGCAACATTTTGGGGTAAAAGAAATTTTGGACCCTCAAAAACACAAGGGAAGGATCTAAGTAAGCACTTGGTTGTATGGAAACATTTCCCTGCCTCCCAATCAGAATGGATTGACAGAAGCGACGTTCAAACTGACTAACTCCTTTGTACTTTCCACAAGAAGTATCCGAAGAAACCCCAAAATATTGGACCTCAATTGAATACTTAAAGTTCTCTCTTATTTTTCTCTTTTAGTGCTAATGCCTTTGTAAAGGGGGCCAAATGTTAGCTGCTCATCTTGGCTTTCTTTGAAGCTCGTTAGCAACTGCCATAGCCATAAGGGTGGAGTGGGCATCTCAGAGGGGAAGATGCTGGAGACGTGAAAGAATGCTACGGGGGAATATGAACACTAACAGGAACTAGGGTTTCGGACATTGGGGGTTGCTTTCAATATATGACTTTTTGCTCGGTTTGTCTTCAGAGTTTGCCTCAACCACACTGCAGTCAGCATCTCTATTAAAAATATTTTCCATCTAAAACCTATGGTTCAAGGGTCTTTTTTTCCTAGGGAGTATCTGGGGCCAGCCCGACAGTGGGCCCCTACCTGTCTGGCTTGGTGACCTGGCCCGGGGGGGGGAGGGGGAGTGAGGAGGGGGGATGGTTCTGTGTGAGCGGTAAGTGCGCCCATGCACAGCTCCTTTGCACAAGGGGTGGCCCTTGTGTCCAACACTCACACAATTGGGGGTTTGCATGTGAGTGCAGGTGTCTGCTGCTTGCACAAACGGAGCTCTGTACGTTAGCGTCTGCCACTCACATAAGTGGAGCTGTGCATGCGCTACCCACCACTTGCGCCACCCGGTTCCGAACTGGCCACAGCCCAGTAGTGGGCTACAGGGGTTGAATACCCCTGGGCTAAGGTGCTGGCCTAGAAACTAGGAGATGATGATTTCTAGTCCTCCTGTAGGCATGAACGCCAGCTGAGTGACTGGACCAATTACTCTCTCTCAGCCCAATTTACCTCACAGGCTGTTGTTAGGAAAATAGGCAGAACTATTAGGTAGGTTCACCACCTTGAATACGTATAATATATATATGTGTGTATGTATTCTGTTTTTTTCTTTTCAGGCAGGAGAGTCATGTCCCATCTTGTATCTGCATACAATTACTGGTACATGTATCACTGATTGAAACATGCTAACTTAGTATGATACAAATACTGAACTTGAATTAGCATTTAGCTTAGCTATGACTTGGGTTGATTCAAACAACACAGTATTAACAAATTGATCCAGGTGACTCGATAAATTGCAACTAAGTATAAATTCCAGTTTTTTTTCTTAATACGGTAGTTTAGATTTTCATTTTTATTTTTAAATGTTTCTTCTCATTTCTAAATAGAAGAGAATGGAGAAGAATCTTCTGCTATCAGCATTGTACAGAAAGAGAAAGACTTACTTCAAGGCATAATCCATAACATTCTGCCACGTGTAGGCTCATCAGTGAAAACCATTGTACTGGCGTACAGTTCAGCCATATCTAATAAAATGGTACAGTATACAATAAGTAATCCTCTAGAGTGTAAAAGTATCCTGAATGTATTTTAAAAATGTTTGCCACCTTTTTTTCTAGTTGATATTTAAGATGAACTAATAATGTATAAAGGAAATACAAGTTGAAAAGATGGTTTTGCTATTTTCTGCATTCCTTTTATAATCCAGCCTTCTTAAACTGTTTTTAATATAGGTCAGACACATCTTGGAACTTTGTCCTAACCTGGAATACCTTGACCTCACTCAGACTGATATTTCTGATTCTGCATTCGAAAGGTTGATCACTTTAATTTTAAGTAGTAGTCTGTATATATGAAAGATTGGTTACTTTGTTATATGTTATCATTCTGAGCACTTACAGATAGTCCTCACCTAATGACCATTAGATCATTTGAATTTAGATGGTGCTGAGTGAATGGTGTTTGCAATCAGTCGATGAAGTTGCAGTAGGACTGTTTCAGCACCCTCACAATCATGTGATCAAAACTTGGGTGCTTGACAACTGGCCTGTATTTAGTACTGCAGTGTTTGCTTCAGCTCCCCTCATTAGCCTCCCTCCCTCCTTCTCTACTGTGCCCAGCTGACCTTTAACAACCTCCTCCTACTGCCGGCCTGTGATACAGGCCTTGGGCCAGGGAGCATCCCATAGATGCATGCAGTGGAACAGAACAGAGTAATGGAGGCCTGTCTTCCAAAGGAAGCTCACAAGGCCTGGTTGGGGAGGAAGTAGTAGGATGGAATTGGGATTCCCAAAGGTGCTTTTTTTTCCCCCAAGAGGCAATTGGACTTTCTTGTTTCTCTTTGAAGGCGTTTGGCTTCTCAAGAAACAAGAATGTTCAGTTGCCTCTTGGAAAAAAAAAGCACTTTTGGGACAACCATGACCTGGATGACTGAGAATCCCCATAGATGGATTTCTGAGTTCACACAAGGTGTTCTGACCTAGGCTTCCTGAGAAAGCATATATCACATTCTTGGCCCCCAAAAAACCTCTTTTATTGAGATGGCTGTGAATTGTGGTCATTCACAGCCCGTAATCATTCACAAACTGTGAAGATTCCGACAGATGCCTGCTTGACACAGTCTTTCAGGGTAATGTTGATAAGCCCCCACCTTTATCTCCCTTGAAACACTGCCAGAGACTTAATTGTCAATTAGTTTTTCAAGGCCAAATGGAGCACAGAGTCAAACGGACTTCTCAGAGCTTGAATTGACTATATGGACTAATTGCTTCCTGCAAAGGCTCACGTCTGTTTATTCCTCTTTTATGTCTTATGGAAAGGGACCAATTATTTCCAAGCCTTACTCCCAAATCACCTTTTTTTCTTAATTGTTCTTGCCTTCTGGCAGCTCTGCGCATGCGCACACTGGGAACAGGCTCACACTGTTCTTCTGCCTCGCTGATGTCAGATTCCAAAAGCTCTGGAGGCAGCACATAGGTACCAGATGGCCCTGGCCCCCTTTCTGCCTCTGACGCAGAGCCCTTGTACAAGCGTTCCCCAGACTCCAGGACAGGCCCACATTCCTCCCCAACCACCTCACTATCCGAATCTGCTGCCAGCTCTGCTGGCTGCTGGCGGGCCACAACAAAAGGCAGGATAAACATGAGGTTCTCACTTAATAAAAGGAGTGTTTTGGGAAGCATGTTGGCAGTAGGGTAAATGGCCTCTGCAAAGCTTGGCACAGCTGCTTCCCAAGCCTTCCCCAGTTGTACGTGCAAAGATGAACTTTCGCTTTAATGGCAGCTCCAGTGGAAGTGTTTGTGTGTGTATGTTGTTGGAGGTAATTTGAAGAGTAACCGCACTGGGCATTCTGGAAGATGTGACTGCAGAAATGCAGGTAGCCTTGCCGATGCCAATACTTTTTGCAGAGCTCCCTTTCAAAGGTTTAGCAGAGTCCTGTTTAGTAATATGTTTTCCTTGCAAGTTAGTCAAACAGTTATTGCTGATTAGAGAGATTCCCATTTAGAAAGTAACAGTCATGGTTCCTATTTGATATGTTATTTTCCTAGCATACATATCTACATTTTTACTTAAGGGTGAAAATTTTCATCTTAAGGGATGATCATTTTCTTTGTATATTGTTGTAACAGTGCTTTAATATTTCCTTTGGGGATGGGTTGTTAATGTACTATTATCTGCCAGTATTCACCATATAAACTGCACAAATAAATACATAAACATTATGATGTTAATTCCACACAATTATTATTTGTTTCAGTTGGTCTTGGATTGGTTGCTGCCAGAGTCTCCGGCATCTTGATCTCTCTGGTTGTGAAAGAATAACAGATATGGCTGTAAGAAAAATTTCTAAAGCCCTAGGGATTTTGTCTTCCCACGAAGTACGATCTCAGAAAAGTTTTCAGAACAGGAGAGGGAAAACTGTGTGGAAAAACAAAGAGATTGCCTTGGAGTTCAGCAAAAAGGATTGTGGCCTGCACTATATAACAAATGAAAATGTGATTAAGGAAGAAGGAAACGAAAGCCATTGGAACGAACGGGTCAGATCAACGGGTTTCGACTCTGCTTACATCTGGATGTTAGATGCCAAAGATCTGGCCGATATTGAAGATGCTGCAGAGTGGAAGCACAGAAATTTGGAAGGAGATTGCGTGATAGAACCAGCCTCCCTTTTCCCTTGCTCTGCATCCTGCTGCAATAAAGACATTTTTGGATTGAGGACTAGTTTCTGTTGGCAAGAGCAGCCGCCGCCATGTGCTTCTGCGGCCCTGACATACTGTGGCCACTCCTTCTGTTGTGCCGGGTCAGCGTTAAAAACTTTCCAGGCACTCACGCCGTCCCCTGGGCTACTTAACCACACACCAAGGACTAATAGGCAGACAGAGGGGAAAGACTTGGCACACCTTAGGAGTGCAAAATCAGACCAAAAGACAGCCCGGGTTCTTCAGTTCCTCAGTTTGTCAGGATGTTACCAGATAACAGATATTGGTCTCAGGTAAGTAATCTGTTGCAAGAGATCACTGTAGCTGTTTTGAAAAAGCCAGGGCACAAATGCATGTCAGTAGTCCTTTCTTTGTTATTTCTGTTTCTCACACAACTGAGTTGACCAATAGCAATGAATGTTTTTTCTCCATTGAGAGAATCAAGAATAGGGTTCGATAAGGAGACCCAAATGGTTTGGAAGCCACACATTGCAATGAACAAGGACTTGTGTTAAATTTTGCAGCTACTGTGATTGTTGGCCAAGCAGGGACAAAAAGTAGCCAGAGAAGTGATTGAAGCCTGGGAAATGGGCCCTTCATCAGTCAAAAGGAGTGCTGATTTATTACCATTAACAGGTACTTAGGAGCTGAGGGCATGATGTCACAAGGAAACAATAAAAGACTAATAGTCACCCTATAGCTATTAGTCCTTACTAGGGTTAGTGGCTAACCCATCAGCACCCTAATTAATAACTAGAACAACTGCTCCGGAAAAAGTGCAGAGAAGTGCAACCAGGATCATTAGAGTACTGGAGACTAAAACATGAAGAACGGTGACAGGAAATGGACATGGCTAGTCTAGTGAAGAGAAGGACCAGGGGAGAGAGACTTCCGGGTTTGTTGGGAGGGCGGATGTGTTTTGGGATGGCTTCTGTCCCACCGTCCGTTTTCCACTCACCTGGTGGGCTCTTAGGAGCCAAGGCTGCCTTGGAGGGGCAGCCGACCGAAGGGGCATCTTTCTGGATTGCCCGGAGTGATTTTGGACTCAAATATGTTGAACTCCAAATGACGGGCTGCTATATGAAAATGGCATATTTTCCCTTACCTTGCCCCTTTTATGTGAAAAAAACCAATAAAAATGTTTTATAAGAAAGAGAACGACCAGGGGAGACATGATAGCAGTCTTCCAATATTTGGGAGACTGCCAAAGAGAGGAAGGGGTCAAGCTATTTTCCAAGGCACCTGAAGGCCAGACAAGGAATAATGGATGGAAACTGACCAAGGAGAGATTCAACCTAGAAGTGAGAAATTTTCAGACAGTGAGAACGGTCAACCAATGGAACAGCTTGCCTCTGGAGGTCATCACTGGAGTCTTTCAGGAAGAGATGGGACTGCCATTTGTCGGAAATGGTGTAGGGTCTCCTGCTTGGGTAGGGGTTGGACTAGATGTCCTACAAGATCCCTTCCAACTCTGTTCATCTAAATGAAAAGTTACACACAACCAGGAACCATATAAATACAGTGCATAGAACAACCCAGTAGACATATTCTGGAAAGAGAAAGAGGTTTCCTGATGATGGGCTCCAGCATGAGCCTGAGAACTTGGAAGAATAAACCTTTGGTTGTGGTGACTGATAGATTTGATCCTGCAACATTATCCTAGGACACTTATATTTACCTTCATTCCGAATAATAGTTGTGATTTTTCTCCATACATGAGTAAGATTTGCCTCTACATCTTTTGCCTAGAAGGTAGGGCTGAAAACGTCCCATCCTTTTAGGAAACGTCTCCCCTCAATCTATAATTCTGCATTCTAGGAAGATGTTCTATTTTTTTCTTGCTTCCATCTTGAAGGTCAAGAACTCAGGATCATTTGAGCTGAAGCCAGGAGCCATGGGAACCTCTGGATCAGGGGTGTCAAACTCAGGAAGTTTCATGCGCTGACCACGCCCACCCCAGTTTAGTGAAGAGGGAGAAAGTCTTGATAAATCATGTTACAGTGTGAGTTTGACACCCCTGTTCTAAATGCAGCAGAGAAGATGAACAGTGCTGGCAGTGAGCTCAGCTTTCCATTGAACTAGGAATTGCAGCAACTTCTGCAGCCTCTGTTTGGATAGATTAGGCAATGGGCATAACACTTAGAATAACTCTTCTGATATCCTGAGCAAACCCACTGAGTAGTTCTGATAGATTAATCACAGAATCCAGAAAAGTGATCCTACAACAAAAACATGACTCCCTATAATTAGAATGGTTCGTAGGAAGACTAAGGAAGACCAGATATGGCAATATGGTGGAGAAAAATTGTTGAGCTCTGATTCAGCAGGGAGATATAAGGTAGTCTAGAAATAGCACCTAAGCATTATGAGGATGAGTTCAAGAGGAAGATAAGGTTGCATAATATCAAAGGCATTTTAATGCTGACTTAAACTTTGCTGATACCTAAATCAGCAAAGATGATCCTAGATCACTACATTCTGCCAACACTATCTTTCAAGGTTCAAAATAGATATTAGAAAGGCTTTTCTAGACTTCATTGAGATAATCAAGACCCAGTGGGTAGGACCAGCATAACTTGAGATACCCTCCACATTGGTGTGGAGGTGTACCTCTGCATATCATGGGGTGCCTGCTTTTTGCCTAGCAACAATTAGCAACAGTCCTAATGTATAAATGAAATATAGATGCTCACAGATTGACTGGAAAGTAGCACAAAGTACTGTAGAGACAATAGTACTTGAAATCAGGACTAAAGCTGACCCATCAATTATTGTTTAGGTTTTGATGATATTGGCATACTAATTAAAAGTTGTAGGGTAAATATGGTTATAAAATAATAATGTACTGTGTTATATATCTAGGGGCACAATGGCTCAGCGGTTAAAGATGCTGAGCTTGTAAGCCGAAAAGCTGACAGCCCGGGTTCGAGACCTGGGTGCCAAACGACGGGGTGAGCTCCCATTACTTGCCCCAGCTCTTACCACTTTGGTGGGAAGGCATTACAGTGTTCCATGTGCCTCAGCAAAGTCATGCTGGCCACATGACCACAGAAAGGTCTTCAGAGAATATTTGGCTACCTCACCTACACAGATGAGCACAGTCTCCTAGAATCGGACACAGCTGGACAGGATAAACCTTTACCTTTGTTATATATAACATAGTACAATTATTGTTACTGTTCTTTTCAAAAAAAGTTTTCCTTTGCTCCTCATCTTGGCTCCTCTTCAGTGATTGATAACAATAGTTAGATTTATTATAGAGTAACTTTCAGGTCACAGAAAACTTTTCTCCTGCTGAAAGGGATAAACTCGGCTATTGTATTTGTTCTGTTTCTTTTGTATTCTTACAGATGTTTCCAAAGCATTTTTCAGATTGTTTAGCCGAGAATAATTAGAACAATTTAAGGATTTGAAAGCCTCTATTAGCTGTTATTTTGTGAAATACTAAACTGTACATAGATCTCAAATATTGGACTGTTCTTTGTAGGTTTTAAGGCCAATCATGTATACATGCATTATTTTAATGCATTATTATTATGCATAATAATAATAATTCATTACTATTATGCATTATTAGGCTTTAAAATGGAACTACTGCTTAGAATTCTTTTGTTTTTACTCCCACCACCTTCATTCCACAATCTGTTGCAACTTTCCACTTTTACTCCTGCAGATCATTAGCTTTACGAGATGAATTGTCACCTCCCAGGAACTGTTGCTATTTATTGGTGCAATGCTTTGGCAGTACAATCGCATATTCCTCCCAGCATTCCTCGGGTGAATTTTTGACACCCAGAGCATATGGGGAAAGACCGCTTTGGGTGGCCAACAGTTTGCAGTTTGGATGGATGGATAAGGAAAGTTCTTACCATGGTTTTAATTGAATTTTGTTTTCTACTCCTAGGATGTTGGCTCTTAGAGGTGGGCTACCTTATCTAGAACACCTCAATCTCTCTGGCTGTCTGACAATAACCAGTGCAGGTCTGCAAGATTTGGTCTCGGTGTGCCCGTCTCTAAATCATGAACACTTTTACTACTGTGACAACATAAACGGTAATGTCTTTTGAATGAAATGTTTGTTCAGACTTCAAAATCTTTTTCTTTACATAGGTGGAAGACCTCCAAGCAAACAAGTGTACAAACATTTGGTAAATTGGTTGTCTTGCCAAAGATATATTTAAAATGTATTCTAAGTTTATGCTGTTTTCTTAAGGAATCATAGTTGTGAGGAGTAGCTTCAGTCAAATAGCTAATGATCTCTTTATAAAGGAAAGGAATCTCTAGTTTTTGTGTTTGCTATTCTTCTGGCATACATGTTTGTAAAAAGATTAGAAGTAACATGCAATCTTGTTTTGAAGTTTTTATGACTTGAAGTCTCAATATTTTAATCTTGAGTGCTTTTAAATATAAATTAATGTAGTACCAAGTATCTTACTAATAATATTCAAAAATATTCTCTAATGGCATTCTTGATCAGAGTTGAAATCATCAATATCTGAACTTATAAAAATCACATTGGGAATTGGCTTGGCAGAAATGCTTCTGTATGGTGGTTATGTTGGTATCTTTAGCAAGTTCCTGACTTACCACTTGTTATACCTCATGAAACTGAAATTCACGCATGGGAAATGTTGCCCTCCAAGAATATTTCAGAATAGATTTGCAAAACGATACAGTGCTTCTCAATGGTTGTAATTACTTCTGTTTTAAAAATAACATCTCGTGCTGCTTTCATTTTCTCCTTCCATAGTGAGGAATTCCATAATATGTAGCATTTTATTTTTACTTGAAGTGTAGAAATTTGAATATACTGGGCAGGTCTCCTATTAACTGCTTAGAGGAGGAAGCTGAGGACATGAGAATTTAAATGTACTGAGGACTTAAATGTTCTGTCCAACCAGAATTTGTAATACTAGTGAGGAAATATGCAAGATCATACTGGAGTATATTTCTGCTGCAGCTGGCTTTCTGGTTGCAACTTGCAAAGTAATGCTTGATTACATCCCTTTGGTTTTATAATAGGGAGAGGAAAAGGAGCAGCTTCATTTTTTTTTAATTGTGAGGAAATTTCATCTCTTTGCATTTTGAGATAAAACATTCTAAAAAAATTCATCCCATGTAACATTTATGAAAGCTGCTCAGAGAAGGGAGCGAGAGTCTAATCTTAAGAAATAATAAACCTTGAGAACTAGATGCTTGCAATGATTCAGGTGAAATTTAAGAAGAAAAGCAAATCATAAGCTGGTTCTCCACCTGTCCTTTGTTGCACGGTGGAAAGCACTCAGAATATTTGAGTCAGATACTACTGCCCTAAATCTGAAGGTTTTTAAAAGAAATTAAAATTCCATAATGGTGATGTTAGGATTGGTTTATTACTTCAGTTTTTCTGATATTTGAAGGAATTTTAAATTTTATATGGTGCTGTTTTTATCCTAATATCCTAGCACAGCAACTTTTTATAATGTTTGCATTGACAACAACTGACATTGAATGAATGTTAGTTAAGGAACGATTCAGCTATATTATTCCAACTTTATATATTGGAGCTTGTGAACCCTTTTCCTACTAGTCCACCTCTATCCCAGCTGTTGCTTTCTGTGATTGGGCTTATTATCAGGGGATGTTTTATTTTGAGGAAAACAGGGTAGCACACTGATGATAGTTTCAGTAAGGAATCAGAAAGGATACATTAAGATTGACACACAAATGAAGTATCTATATATTGCTAGGGTTAACATGGTTGTTTATTCTTTAAGAAGTTTGACTGAAATTCAGTGGCACACCTGTGATTTTTGCCAGGTAATACAGGCACTGGATTGTGGTGTTTTGTTTTGTTTTTTTAAAAAGTCCTAGCAAATGGAGGTAAGTAGCTTTCTATAGTGTTGATAGCGTGCGGACCAATTTCCTTAACAAAGTTTCATTAGTAAGCAATGGTTCACAATGTCTCTTTAATTTTTGTGGAGTAATATACTTAGATTGGATGAATCTGTGTATTCCATTCTTGCCTGTAATCCGAGATTCCCCCATTCATCAATACATACCTTTCACTCCACGTGATTTTGCTAGCCTAGTTTGTAAGCCGTAGTGGAAATCACGGAAGCAGATTTCTGCTTAGGGCAGTTTCTCTGCTCAGACTGCATCCAGCCCCTTTTTCTTCCTTTCACATTTGTTCTGTCTTTGCACAGGTCCTCACGCTGAAACTGCCAGTGGATGCCAGAACTTGCAGTGTGGTTTCCGAGCCTGCTGCCGCTCTGGTGAATGACCCAACCTCCTTACCTTTTCTGTCTACTTCATTTAGCTCCACAGGCTTCCTCTCATGCACTTTACAGTTTGCATCTTGTTCTTGACCGTTTTCTTTAGGAGTGTGATTTGTGGATTGTTTTTTGCTCCGTAATTCAGAAACTTGTAAGTAACCTGTGTGGGGTTTTATCATTTTTTCACAGTGTTCCCTACTGATTTGGAAGGTGAGAGGTTATTTTTTTTTTGTGCTGTGAAGAATCATTAAATCATTTAGACCGGGGGATCTCCAACCTTGGCAACTTTTAAGCCTGGCGGACTTCAACTCCTAGAATTTTGGGAGTTGAAGTCTGCCAGGCTTAAAGGTTGCCAAGGTTGGAGACCCCTGATTTAGACACTTTCACCCTGATATTTGGCACTTAAATTTGGGGTTTCCCCCCTCTCTTTGTGCTAAGTCCATAAAAAAACCCTACATACTTATATATAAATCAGTGAATGTGAAACATATTTGGATAACATATATTGTTAAGTAGTTATTTTCCCCATAACCTTCTTATTCCCAGAGTTGTTCTTCCTGAATTAGAGAAATTTTTGGGGGTATTTTAGTACTGATTTCACATTTTTGGCTTAAGGAACAGTAAATGAAACATTCCCATCAGCCTCAGAGTTTGTTAGTCTAATAGAGCTACATTTACAGCAGGCCAGTCAGTGACTGTTGTTGCCAACATCATCTTGTGGACTTCTCAAGTATTTGCTTAACTGTAGATGCATAGCAACCATAATCCCTTACACCTTCTATGTAGACATAACTAAATATGTTGAATTTTGAAAGGAATTTTCCAAGAAGCAATTTCTCTGTGATAAGAGCAACTGTAATAAATAAACTGCAGCTTTAAGAAACTTTTTTGTATCCATTTGCATGCTGGAAAGATAAACAAAGGTGGAAGATAATTTCTTACTAGTGCTGGGTGGCATTTGTTTACAACTAGACCTCACTGACTGCCTGATGCAGCAAAGCGCTGAAAAAATAACTGCAACCCTGGAACATGTTTACCACCCTTGCAGTCATGTGATAACCATTACAGTCATGCATTGTCTTGTGCCTGACTTCTCCTCCTACAGAGTAGAAAGACTGAAGAGGAAGGGACTATGTAGTGCATAAAAGAGACTAAGCAGGCACATAATACACCCAGATGTTTGTGGCTTCCAGCTCCAAGCACACTACACAAAGAACCAGCAGCACTATATTCCTTTTGGTGTATATTCTCTGTTGTTTGTCTGCCTACTCTCTTGCAATTCCTTCCTTTGCAATAATTAATGAAAAACAATTCCATTCTTCCTAATTTTCTCAGCACTGGGGTGAGCATTTCAAAGGTTGGGGGAGTGGCAAAGCATAGTCACAATCTTGATTTTCCACTTAGTCAACGCTTCATTTAGCATCCAGGCTGCTGGTCCCATTTGTTGTCACTAAACGAGGACTGCCTGTATTGAAAAATACAGTGCTTAGTTTCATGTCACATGCAGTCTGAGAGCTGTGACTTTCCTAAAAAAAACCAAAAATAATTTGTCCAAATGGCCACCAACAAATAAATGGATAGAAGGATTTGAAAGAACTTTTCTGAAAGTACTTTTGTCATATTTCTGTGTCACAATTGGAGGAAAATAAATGTACTGTATGTTAATGTTTCTTTATTTTGTAAATGCATTATTTTGATTTATATGGTATCTTTAAAAATCACTTACAGAAGTTTAAAAACAAGTCACAAGAAATATATATACTTTGTGTTAATAAGTAAAAAGACTGCAGACAGCAATTCAAATACATTGGAGTCTTGCTGTTCTATTCCAAGCTGTTCCGTTTTCAGATCCATTCAATTCAGTGGTTGTCTTGGTAAGAGTCCTCCACACGATTCCCCTCCATTAAGTGTGAATGGGGACTTTTTGCACTGATGCCTAGAATTTGTCTTGTGTATTGAGAGTTTACTTGCTTACTTGTATGAGGACGCAATGGTATCTCTAAGAAACTATCAGGATTCAGATCTAAGAATCAAGAAAACCTGGCAGCAATAATTGAGTTCCTTGCTGCCCTAGAATGGCAATTGCTTTCCAAATTTGCATCAGGAAAATTAAAAGGACAAACACGGGTAGCTATGCTGCCTTGAGCTGCTGCATTAAATGTGGATATGAATCAACTACGGCATGCCTATTTCCCTTGATAACTCTCCTCCCTGTCCATTTCGGAGTGTAATCTCCAGGCTTCTGAATTGCCATTTCTGCTATACTCTTACAATCTTCACAGCAGCTAAAAGCGGTCTTACATAATTAACTCTGATTGGGGATGAGATGTTTTGTAGTTCAATAATACCAACTGAAAATAAAATGAAAAAAGTTTCCCTGCACGTAATATACCTCAGCAGCATTAAAACTGGAGATGTTTTACCAATTCTCATTCCATCTGCAACTTGATAAAAGCATCTGATCTCCAGAGGTTGTGGTTGCTCCATCACTGTGGGTTTTAAAGAAGAAACTGAACAGCTGTTTGTCCAGAATGGTATAGGGTCTCTTGCCTGACCAGAGAGTGGACTAGAAGACCTTCAAAGTTCCTTCCAACTTTATTATTCTGTAAAAGTCCGCTACACATTTACCAAACTAAACCATATTATTCAGAATTCTGTGCTACTTTTTCTTCAGAAGCTCCATGTGACCTCTATAGGCATCTTCATGTTATATCTACAACCATCATCCAATAAGGTAAGTTGGGCTGGGGGAGACCATTTTTCACTTAGTCATGAAGTCTCCATGGCTGAGGCTGGGTCAGGAGCTACCTTTCCTCTTAACCACCACAGTCCCTGGGTGTTGAGTTTAA
Organism: Calamaria suluensis; assembly: GCA_032468135.1. Classification (NCBI taxonomy): domain Eukaryota; kingdom Metazoa; phylum Chordata; class Lepidosauria; order Squamata; family Calamariidae; genus Calamaria; species Calamaria suluensis. The sequence continues at coordinate 12,043 of JANHFP010005931.1, read as the reverse complement.
TGAATCATCTAAGGTTTGAAGGCAAAAGTACTGAAATCTTCTGAGATGAGGATGCTCTTGCTTTGATGTGGCAGGTAATACAGAAAGGTATGATTGACTGAACACATGCAGTACCAATGGCTTTCAACTCCTGGTTGCTCATTCTTTCCAGTCTCCTTGATAGTATAGCCTTTGGACTTTGGCACCAAAACCCTGGGACGGCACCACAAATACGTTTCTGTACAAAAACCTTAAATGTACTGTGGGCTCAGGCAGGAAATTCCTTGAACAGCAGCAACTATTGGAATCTATGGAAACGATGGAAGCCAATCTGTTTCTGTAGAGGCCTATTGATTACAAACTAATGAAGCTACATAAATCCACACGGAAAGAATGTGTTTGGGGTACGCATGAACGTACACAGCTAGTGCAAATTCTGTGTTTGGAATTTCAGTTTTATGAACTCCCATACTATACGTAGCCTCAACAATAGATGCAACATCTGAAAATGGCAAGTGGATGGGAAATCCGGAGACCTGCAAGAAAGGAAAGAATGAGAAGGATTATCTAAATGACATCACTTCTGTTATACCTGCTTCTAACAACATTGGGTAGGCCCTGCAAAAAGTAGAGTGCAGCTTCTGAGTTATTTTCAATCATTTACCAACTGCTTGTAAAACTAAAATATGCAGAATGGACATATTGTCCATATGTCTTCTGGGCGGGGGGG
>JANHFP010005928.1:34317-54731 GCA_032468135.1 Calamaria suluensis | reverse complement strand
GCTCCATCTCCTGAGACTTATGCGCCGAAGGCAAGAAAGAGAGCAATGTGCATGCAGAGAAGGCCAAGCACATGTGTGGAAGGAAAGCATGTGCATGAAGTGAGTGTGCACGTGCATGGTGAACCAGTAGTAAAATAATCCAAAACCCACCACTGCCTTTGATCTGCACATCTCGATGATACAAAAACTGGGAAGTTTGTTTATAAGTTAGCCTAGCATCGTTCAAATTGTGAAGTCTCAGGGATAAAAGCGTTAATCGGCCCACATAACCTCTACAACCAGCACTTCACATCCCAATGACTCTCACCTGATGTGACCTTTCCATCACAAAACCCATCGCAAGACCCTCGCCTAATCTGACTCACAGCTGACCTAGTGGTGGATTGCTCCTGGTTCAGTCTGGTAGTAATGGCAGTGGGATGATAATCACTGATGATCTGTGCATGCGCAGAAGCATATGTGCACCCGTTGCGAAGCGGTAGTAAAAGTAAGTGGAACCCACTGCTGACCTGATCCCTCAGAAGACTCATCATAAGATTATAATATGTGTGTGTGTTATCCCAGTAATATGTTTGAGCTCAACTGAAACAAACAAGCAAACAAGTGAGTAAGAAAGAAGTGTGGTGAAGATCAGAAAAATTAAGAATTCAGAAATTGCTAAGAATCATCCTTCTAAGACCTTATCCAGCCAGTTTTAGAGCCCTTCCAAATACATATCACATAACCAGCAAGAGGGACAAGGAAAGTGAAATTAAATATTGGATTTATTTATTTTCACAACAGAGGTTTTATGTTGACTTCAAAGGGAAGAATTTGACATTCCCTATATAATTCCTTTCCTGAAAAATATTATCTTAGAAGACATAATATTACATTCTGAGAAAAACAGTCCATTCCACACTTTTTCTTGATGACAAAATGTGGAATTAGATTGTTCTTTGTATTGCCTCATGTATGAAACAGCAACTGCCAACATTCCTCATGCTGACTGGGGAATTCTGGGAGTTTAAGTCTATAGATCTTAAAATTGCCAAGATTGGGTACCCCTGTAGATGAAGGTTTCTGCAAGCCATTTCAATGCACAGAACCTTGACAGCATTATAATTGAGGTTCAATGCTACAGATTTAAATCAAAATGTTGTTGTTAGTTGTGAGGTCGAATCTGACCCATCGCGACCCCATGGACAACATTTCTCCAGGCCTTCCTGTCCTCTACCATCCTCTGGAGTCCATCCAAGCTCACACCTACAGCTTCAGTGACTCCATCAAACCACCTCGTTCTCTGTCATCCCCTTCTTCTATGGCTTCAATCTTTCCCAGCATCAAAATATCATTGAATAAAATAGGCCTTCCTTGTGGCTAAGAGTGATTTACAGAAAGTGCATGAATGATACTGTCACAAAAAAATGATCACACCAGACAAATGAATGAGACTCAAAATTTGTATTTGAATATTTAAAATATTTGTATTTGAATATTTAAAAATGTTTAAATAGTTAAAATGTTTGGATATTTAAATTTGAGCATCATCTCATTTATTTTAGCAACAGTCCATTTTAAAATTAAATATATTAAAAAATCTATTTTAAAATGTCCATATTTATATTGTACATCTCGATGAAAAGCAGACTGTTTAAATCAAAAATGTTTAGGGTGAACTATGAAATATATAATGTGCTTGTACATTATAAATGAAATATATTTGAATTGTTATTGTTAGTCAGCAGGTTTCTGCTGATCTGGAAATTAAATCATCATTGGTATTGAAAACTTATTTTATCATAATTTCTCATACAACTGAATTCTGCTTAATTCTCAAAATGAAACATTATGTTTTCCTATTAATAATAACAACCATAACCCTAACTCTACTTTTTCATTAATGAATCATGCTATTTTGCATAATATCTCTACGAAAACTTGTATATACAAATTTGTAGAAAATGCTGTCAGAAAGTAGCAGTAAACATTACTACGTATTTGTGATTACACCAAAAAAACCAGTAAAATAGATTAAAGTATACTGTGTGCATCTATTATCAAAATCTTGTGGAACAAAATATACATTTTAGTCAGTTAATATTTAGATGAGAATGTTTATTGTCCTTTTGGGTTACCCAATCATTTAATTAGGATTTGGAAGAAATTTTTAATAAAATTTTGGAAAGAGAAGGGGAATATCTGTTTTGTTTTAGCTTCTTGCTTACTGTCTGAAGAACCTTGTTAAAATCTTTGCCAAATATTCAAACTGTGAAAAATAAATAAATTATTGTCCGATTTGGAAAATCCGGGTACTACATTTACTCACTCCCTTCTTCTTCTCCTTCTTTCTTCTTCTCCTTTTGAAAAAAGTAACAATATTATCTTTGTGTTTCAATGACTGTTTTCAATATGCTGAAGTGTCTGACTCACATATTTTTGGATTAATTCAGCTTGCTTTTGAATGTAATGTTTTTTTTTTATTTACAGGACTGAATCAATTGCTTTCCAATGCATATTTTCATTGCAATGGAATTAAAAGAACAAAAACTAACAACCATAAATTTATTCCTGAGTGACTTCTCAAAGATTCAATGTTGTACCTGTTGAGGTTGACAGTTTTATATCTCTTTCAATAATGGGAAGTCTGCTCTTCTGCCTCTTCAATGAGAACTGATAGTGAGAAGACTAAAATTGACACACAGGAATTGTGTGTAATGAGAGTAAATTCGAGCTAGCAAATGTTCACTCTGACTTAGCATTGTTTTTTTTCCCTCTCTCTGTAATTTCATATGGGCTATACGATGACATCATTACTTTGAGAAAGATGACTAATTTGGAGAAAATAAGAATCTTGCAATATGAAATAATACAAAATAACATTGCTCCTGATATGTCATTAACTAGAACACTGCTCATTTACATTGTTATTCTTGGTAAAAATATAATGGTTCGTCATACAGTCAGCCTGATGTTCAAATTGAATTTTTTTATTATTATTGTATTATTTAGAGTAGATTTATCCTCTGTTTCTTTAGGAGGTCAGGTTACATGAGAGCTTTGAGGTTATTTGGTCTGGCAAGAGTAGTTGACCAGTCACATAGAGGGTTCCTATGGCTCTTTTATAATTTTCCTAGTTCTAACCCAGCTCCTTGACCAATATTATATGCCATAGAGATGCAGCTCTACTCTGTACAAAACAAAAAGCTGAAGTTATGAAATAAAAAATAAGAAAAAAAAATAGTAAGTGAAAGAAGAAGAAGAAAAGCCAACACATCTCTCATATCAGTCCTAGTTCAGGTTAAATATTAGTAATTATTAATATCCAGTTATTTGAGACTCTCCATTTTAATAGCTGATAATATTTTACATATTTTTAAATAGCTAACATATTAGGTATTTCTCTCTCTCTCTCTCTCACACACACACAAAAACATATATATTGAGAAAACTTTCTATTTATTGGATTGCACTATTAGAATATTTTGACATTTCATTGCATACTAGTTCATCTAATCTGCTGTTTGAAGTGTTCCAAAATGTTTTGTTTCTATAATTTGCAAAGGTGCTACTTTATTTTCATGAAGTTAGTTTTAAAGCAAATCATTTTGTTTTGAAAATGTTATTTGGTTATTTCTAATCCCACAAATATAAATGTGACTAAATACAAAGTAATTGGTAGTCTGCATTTTAAGGAAGAGTACTAGTCACAAGTATTGTATTTTTTCATAGCAAAACAATGGATACATGCATGCAGTCTGACATGAATTATATTAGGCACAGATTTATTGTTTAAAGTGGACCTTTGTTAATTTTTATTAGACAGTAAATATAACTCAGAATCCTCAGAATTAGGAAGTAGAAAGTCTGATAAATTTGACTTTCCAAAATGCATGTGAAATTTTTAAAAACATTATTGTGTTTTAAACTCAATTTCTTTAAGTCTGTCTTTACCATGTGGTCGAGTTTGACGTTGGTTCATAATAAAATGAAAATGAAGTTTTCACAATTTTAGGCAAATTATTTTGCTCGCTAAGGCCCCCTCCCAAGCTATATCAGGAAGAGAAACAGTATTCTCTCGTTGTTGTGCAACACTGTAGAAAGCCTCTAAGCACATTTTAGCAATAAAAATAAGAAAACGTTTGGGGAAAATATTCCTTAAAATTCTTAGTGATTTGATTATTGACAAAACTTGCTTGGCAGTCTGGAAAATCCTTATAGACTTTCTGCATAGAACAGAAAAAATGCACTTATGATTTGAGGTTTTGATAATTAGAAAAAAAATTGGATTATGGTGGTTGCTTTTGTAATCATAGAGTAAGAGATAACTGTGTGATCATATTTATTTTGGGACAATTGGAAATTGAAAGCTGTTTTTTTCCTGCACTTTTGTCTTTTTGTCTTTCTTTTTTTTCTGTTAATTTGTAAGAGTTTGCATTAATTTTTATGTTGTCTTTAAAACTTTTAATAAAATTTACATATGCATATGCAAAACCTTGTTTGGCAGTGGTTGAAAATATTAGCATTTTGGAGAATGTTGCATTTAAAATTTCTTTGTAATATTGTATTGCTGGCACTAAGGTTCAATTTATTATAAACACCAATCCACCCATCCACCACACAGAATAACTCTGTTAAGCTATATTTTGAATGAATATAGTTAGGACACTAGCATTGTTAAGGTCTCATCTCTTTGGAAGATAACTCATATAGAAAAACATTATACATTATATATTGTAATCATCATAACTGTACAAAATGTTGATTGTTGAGCATGATATTGTAAATATATATATATGCGTATACACGCATACACACACACACACATTTCTGTCAAAGTAAACATACAAAAAAGAAAAGCATATAACTATGTTCAGCCTGCATGTTGTCCTGTATTGTAATGTAGTGATCATCTTTTCATAATAATTTGAACATTCTGGAAAGTTCACTGATACAGTTTATTGTTTTAATTGCTTCAAAGCACTCCTGCAAGGCATTTTCTGTGAAGTTTAATGAAGAATAATAGCATTTTCTATTTAAGTTATATGCTGTCCTGTCTTTTAAATAAAATTAATATTTTCTATTTATTAAGTATCCTGTGTCTTGCACGATACCTACCACAATGTGTTGGAATCTAAAAATAATCCACAGTTTCTGGATTTTAAAGAAGTGGAGAAAACTATTAAAATAATTGTCTGAGTAAGAATAGCTTAAATGCATGTTGGAAAAAATTGATTTTATTCTGATTTGCTTTGAACTATTGGTTTCATTAGCATGGTTCAGCTGAATAAACCCCCTGGGCACTTTATACTTCTGTGGACCAGCCAATGTAAGTGGAAACACTGAATTTTTGAATTGTTTTTCATTTGTTTTGTAGATGCTAAATGATTATTTTTATTATTTTGGTCTATATATTTGCTTGTCGGAAATAAAGGATACCTTTGAATCCTGGGCAATTTCCTCTTCTAAGTCACTTGTTTTTGCATGAATAGAAGGCTCTTTGGCCTTTCTTGCATCTAGTCAGAACTGTTGTGATCTTTTCTTTGAACATTTGCCCCTAATTTGTAAGAGAAGTATTTTCAAAACTGTAATCACTTTGGTATATCATAGCTTGCTTTGGCAATCAAGAGGCCTAGCCCATTACAAAATGCAATTGTACTTTTTTTCTATCAGTAATTTAGCATGATGTTACAATGTTTTAAATGGAATGATTCAAAGAACATTTTAAATCATACTTTAATTTTTAATTAATAATACAGATTTGCCAACAGGCATTATACCTGTTTTGTAAGTACAGATGTTAAATATGCTGAAGTTGTGCTGTTGATTTTTTTCCCTTATCCTTCTCTCCCGAGTGTAGGTTTGCTAATTTATTACCTTGGAAATGAGAAAAATTGATTTTATATTTTTCTGCGTGCATCCTAGAATAGAGACCAGATTATTAAATAATCACTGCAAAAAATTATTCACTTTACCATCACATAATATTGTTTTATTTGTTACAAACATTAGGAATATTATTCCTTTTAGCAGAGGAAATATATTTCCCAGGGAAAAGATATATAAAAAGGATAAACTGTTTCAGTGGTAGATGAGAAAAATATATGATTAAAAGTTTATGTCAAAAATCAAATTTGTATGGTAATATTTTATGAAGATATTCAAATTTATTCATACAATTACTCATACAATACAGTTTGCTATTTTTTTCCAGTTTATATCGTTTATTGTTTAAAAATATAAAATTACTGTATGAAAATCTTCTGTGTTACTGAAAAGTGTGTATGCATGTGTACATATGTGTTATATGTAACATATGTAACATGTTTCTTAAGTTTGATTAAAGGTACATATCATGGAATTATTTTATTCTATATTAATAATGCATTTTTACTAAAATACATTTTAATTCTAACGTTATTCAAAAGGGTTCATTGCCAATTATTCTGAATTCTTTTCATTATGACCAGTGATATTTTGTGTGATATATTTATAAGATTATTCATTAGATTAACAATATAACATAATTATATCAATTCATGCAGTTAAAATATTTTTTCAGTTATTTATCCACATTGCATTGAGAAAATATATGAATATTAAAAAAAAACAAGTATAACTATTCACGTTTGTATATATACGATGGTAACAACAACAACAACAACAACGTGCAGATCTAAAGAAATTAATCTGAATGTGTGTATCTCATTTTTCCCACTTTTAAAATATTTTGAAATGTTGCTAGAGAGTGATAATCTTTAAACAAATTTATTTGCAATGTCCTTTTAAATAATAACATTTAGAATTACACCTCAGTGTATACTCTGGAATATAAAAATCAAAGACTAGCATATCACATTAAAGTAATTATTTTTTTAAAAAAGTGGGCTGTGATGAAGTCTAAATACACCATCACAATTTATATTACTATATATAAATGTGAGTAAATTTATATAAAAGAGAAAACTGTCTTAAGAACTATTATAAAATGGAACTATGTTGTTGCGCCTGCTTATCCTATTGTTCCTAAAAGCACTTTTTGCTTGTTATTGACTATATAAGTTTGCATTTGAGAGAGCTTATGCAAGTTAGGAAGGGCACATTTATTTATTAGTCATTTGAAGTTTCCTATTATGCATGCCCAAAATATTTGTTTAGAACAAATATGCAGAATTGAAGGTCTTCATTATTTATTTGATTAAATGCAAAACTGGATGATGTGATGCTGAGAAAGAACTTATCTTACCAGTCACTTTTATAACCCTTAAGGAGCCTTAAATAGTACATATGAAAAACAATTCATATCAGGTTCCCCTCAGGGAATTTTCTTTGGTTTAAGAAAATTTTATTAAAGATTGGCATTGCAAATAACATTCTTCATAACTATATGTAGACCTGTTAAAATTTTTATTAAAACTGGAGTTCGGCCTGTTCTTTTTCATCATTCTACCAGATATTAAACTCTAGAAGCAGCTGTAGGAAATAGAGAAAGGGATTTTCAGAGGGATTTGAGCTCCCTGTCTCTGTGCCTTTAGTGATCATATTATCATACCTATCACACATAACAAAGCCCTAAATCTGTAATTCAGATAAAGTCGTCAGGACTTTGAAATACAAAAAAATCCAAACAGATGCTGTAACATTTTTCTTCTGTCTCTCTTCAAACCCCCCCCCCCCTTTCCTTTCTATACTGGTTCTCGTTACATGGATTTTGCAAACCTGAACAGGCATTCTGCAGATGCTGTATAGCAACATACATACATTAAAGTCTATTATTACTTGTTTAGGAGAGAAAGAGGATGAGAGAGGGATTTAATTAAAAAGGTACATTTGACTATATCTGCAGGAGTTCTACTCAGAGATTCCTAGAAAAGAGTTCAAGTAAACCCACTAAAGGTTAATAAAAAAATAAAAAAAAAGAATGGTGGGTGCTTGTTTTGAAATGAGTTACATAAGCTAAACCCAGTCTGGAGACAATATTTGCAGTAGGAGGTTTTACTTCGTGAGGTTACAAGTCAACAAAAAAGATGCGCCAAACGGGAAAGTGTGGGCACAATTCTCTGCTGAATAAAAAGAGCAGCGTGTCAAAAGTTGATGAGGCAAACTCTGAAGGAGAGTAGAAAAGAAATTGGCTGCAGGGGCCTTGGAATAATTTCTCTCAGATTAATTACATTGACACGGTGGCTTAGGAATTGGTTCTTGAGAGGGGATCACTGTCATCATATCATGAAAAGTTAGTCAAATATCCAGTATCAATTTCAGCAATGTTCTTCAACACTCAGTAGACAGACAGACAGACAGACAGACAGACAGACAAGTAGGTAGGTTGACACACTTATTTCTTTATTTTTAATTTATTTTTTAATATATTTATTTATTTTAATGAGGGCCTTCTGGTGGTGAGTTTTTGGGCTGATGAAATTTGAATTTCTATTACTGTATCCTCAGCTACAGTTCATTCCTCATGTTTTACCTATTTATTAAAGTAAAAAAACCACAATGTGCATATTCTTCTAAACATAGCACTGTTCAACATGTTTTATATTCTGAGACTGACGTACATGTAAATCTGATGAAGTTCACTTTCTTATGAAGTTCACTTTCCAAAGAAAAATGATAAATTTCCCATTTCAGACTGAAATTTGTTAATACTTTTTATTACAACAAGCAAAGTTCAATTCACTTAATCATTACTTTTTCAGCCAAATTCTTTAATCATGTATTTTAGCATCAAGGTAAAATATTCCAACTATAGAAAATAAAATTACAATACATTTCTAAAAAAATAATAATTGTGTATGTGTGTGTATGTGTATATGAGAGAGAGAGAGAGAATATTTTACTATGTATCACCAATAAAAAGCAATTAGAATGCTGAACATTAGTTATATGGAATCTAGAATCCTAAACCAGAACTTAAATTTTGGCTGGAATTTACTTGAACTTCAGAAGTTATTTACCCAACTCAGTGAAAGTACTGGCATGTATATCTTTTTCAAGTAACATTAATGAATATGTTGCAGAGTGTGGGAAAATTTTTATTTTACTTTAGTTTTTTTTGAAGAAGTCAAATCCTGCTTTAGTTGCCTGAGGCAACATTTTTAAGCACCTTTAATGCAACCCAGTTAAAAACCCAGTTATCTGACAAAATGCATTCCACTTTATTACAAAGGATTACTTTAAAAAGCACAATTCTTTATGTAGTATGGGATAATTGAAGCACTAAGAATCTCATACTGTATGCTATATGAGAAATAATTACACATAAATGCATACTGGAGTTGCATTTTAATGAGACCTTCCTTAAAAAGGATGAACATGTAACCATATTCATGAAATGTTAGGATGCTTATTTTGTAGCTACAGAAGAATCCAATGCAGATCCATTGATATTCCATTGCTGAAAAAATTCAGAGATCTACAGATTATTTTCTGAAGACCACTGAAGATCTCAAGTGTCCCTCAAGGTCTCCAGCCTATGAATCATAAGTCATTTATAAATCAAAGTGTGGTTGACCCTGATACAGTGTGTGTGTTTTCAAAATGTACAGCAGCTATGTTAGGTGTGACATTAATTAAAAGGTCACTTGTTAGGTAAAACACATAATCAATCTTGTAAATGAGTGTACATGTTAAAACAGCATCTCTGTTAGAAGGCTGAATTAAAGATGGATAAACTTCAATGAATTCTACTAAAAAGCATGTTGAACAATCTGAAGACAAAAAAAATTAATAGATTCAATCCTTGCTTTCTAACTGAAAGTGTTTACTGCCACATTATTAAAGGTCTTCTTAAACTAGTGTAGAAGTATCTTTGAATTTATTGTCTATATCAGCCTAATACAGTATTCAGCAATGCTTAAATCAATATAGTTCATTGCATCATTAGTGTGTTTAACTTTGTGGCTATTCAGCCTAAACCACATTGGCTAAATAGCACACATAGCACACATTTACACACATTGATTGTATTTCTCACTCTACCAGCATCCTTCAGAGCTTAGGTGTGTGATCCAACTCTTTTCTGGGATGACTATAGAAAAGAATTGCGATCAGATTGTGTTTCATTATTAACACCATATTCAGATTTGCAAAATTCATATATGATCTATTTATCAATTGGAGATAGTTGGGATTCGGTTCTTCAAGATGCCAATAAGCAAACACCAAGCATAAGTCCTAGTGTTCAAACTATACATAAAATGTGCATTCTGTATACCCTGTTCCCCTGAAAATAAGACATTTCCTGATAATAAGCCCAATTGGGCTTTTGAGCACGTGCGCTAAAGCAAGCCTCCCCAAAAAAATAAGCCCTCCCCCCAAATTTACCTGGAAATCAGGTAAGACGGCAAGAGGTTTTTTCCTCCACATGCCCCAAAATAATAAGACCTCCCTGAAAATATGGCCAAGCGCTTATTTTGGGGTTCAAGAAAATAAAAGACAGTGTCTTATTTTCGTGGAAACACGGTACTAACCACAGCAAAAGCAATCATATGTTATAAAATATACAAATGTTTATTTCATCATCCATAATACAAATGTCTGAAAGTTCAGATTCAGGTTTTTTAAATGTAAAGCAACAGACAAACACAAATAATGAGAGAGAAGGACTACAATGTTAGGAGTAAATTAATCCATCCAAAGTAGCTCCACAGTGAGATAGGAGGCAAATAAATGTGACAAAATGAACAAAGAGCAGCTGAAAATAGCTATTGAATCACCTTTGTTGCAAGGAACGTCTTTATTTTGACATACCTTTGAATTTTTGCACAGTGACTATTGGCTTCATTTGGCTGAGATTAGTTGAAGAGGTTTATATATCGTGATGCTGAGGTCTGGAAGAAGATGCAAGTCTACTTGACACTGTTAACAATGGACTGGCACATCTAAGGTTAAAGTTGTCATTATAAGTTTAAGTACCGGGACCCTACTGGCTTCTTCATGACCCTGACACAATGTTAAGTATACTGTTATTGAGCATTTCTGATGCTGTGAGTAGGCATAATTGGTTTCAAAGTATCGGTTCTCAAACAGCAAGCTGGCATGATTTCTCCTCACCACTGTTTCTCATTTGCCAGGGTGTTCTCTATCACCAAAACTTCCTTTATATTTTTCAACACACTGTTGGGCCCAGTTCCAGGTCAAGCACAAAATATTGCCATCACTTCATGCGAACAACTTAAATATACAGATATATTTCAGAGAGAGAGAGAGAGAGAGCCAAGAAGGAGATCCAGATATGTATTGTTGCCATAAAAAGATTAGCTCCCCCACAATTAGATGATACTTTTATTTATTCAAGCTCACAATTGTTATTTTTTTCCTGTATAATTTTTTATAATTTATGCATTCAAAAAGGCAGCTGGATGACTTTGGGCCCATCATTTTTTTCTCAGCCCAAATCACCTCACAGGCTTATTATTGTGGAGTATATTAGAGGCCAAGGGTGTGACGGATATACTCATCCATCCATCCATCCATCCATCCATCCATCTGTTTATTTGTCAACAAGTACAAGGAAACAAGTAACAGTATAGACAGACATTGGGACAAAAAATGGCACAATTAAAGGATATAAATAGGCAAAAAATAGCACATGGAATGATTACATATAAATGGGACAGTAGGACAGGGATGGCAGGCATGCTGATGTGCTTATGCATGTCCCCTTAAGGAGCTCTTAAAAAACATGAAAGGTTTTTATGTAGACAGTTTAAGGTAAAAGGCATGGGGATTATAAGACTAACATTAGGATCAGATAGAGTGTTCCAGACATTTACTACTCTACTCTATATTTGTCAGCTTCAGTTATTTGTAAATTTGGTGTGTTGGATATGTTCATCCATATTTGCTGTAATAAATTAGGATAGATAGAAATAAATAAATCACTTAAAATACATTTTTAAAATATACTTTTGTTCATTAGCAACATCACTGTGCATAATAATTTAGGATGGGCAACTGGTATGATCTTATTAAAACATAAACTGAGAAAAATCCTTTCCCTCTTTATTATATTTTAAAGCAATTCATGATAATCCACTGTTACTCAGTATATCCATTTGTCCCTTTGAGTATTAAGTTAAAATTAATAACAGACACAGAAAACTTAATACCACATATCAATATCTGTTTTGAAGGAAAATTGCCTTCTTTAATGGACTACAGTTTGATGCAGGAAAATCCACTCTTGTTCTCTTGCACATTTTCTGATCAAAAATAATTCCGCCATTAGTGGGCTTCTGTAAATCTGAGCCACTGTTTTGAATAAATCCCATAAGATTTATTGAATGCTCTCTGGAGAATCAATCCTTTTTAACCAGTTGTAAGAAACAATAGGCTATCAAAATTATTTGGATGACTGCCATAAATGCAGAATACTTTCTAGGATAGAGATTATTTTATTTTTTGTAAAAAAAAATATTAGTGTAATGTTGCTGAAGAAACTTTTCATCTTTAAAGAAACTTTATAAAACTTAATTTGAAAATGAACAATAAATTGCTCTGACCCTGCTTTAAGTGTACTGAGCTTTTTAAAAATGAAAGAAAGATAATCCCTATTCCTTTTATATTTTAAAAGGTAAATGCAGGGAATGTGTGAGCAAGAATTTTTGTCTTGGTGTAATTCCCCCCCCCCTATTTTGGATCTACTGGGAATGAGACATCCAAATTTGTTCTTAGCATATATTTTTTAATAACTAGAGATCAAATACAAACTGTTAGTGTTTATTTTAGTTATTTATTTTCTAGATTTATATCCTAACTTGTCTTTAACAGCTCAAGGCAGATTACCCAGGAATCTCCATTTCATCCCAACAATTACAAACAGAGTATTTGGTATGTGAAAAAGCTACTGGTCTAAAATCATCTGCTGACTTTTCTTGGTTGAAACCAAACTTGAATTTTGATTTGCCTAGACCTCTTCCAACACCTTAATCATTTTATCATGCTGGTTCAAAATGATCAAGTTCTTCCTTGATCATTGAAAGTTCTTCAGACTTTCTTGTGACTCAAAAGTATTATTGGTTTATGTTGACCCTTATACTGGGCTTCCACTGAAGCATTTTTTTTTCAAATGTTTGATCTAGTTTTAAGGATTTATGTATATATTACCATCTTTTTTGGTACTTCCATCCCAATTCAAGGGAAGCAATAAAAACAATGAACGAATAAAGCACAAATATCCAAACATAATAAAATCATGTCACAAAAAAATAGTTACATATGCACAGATCAGCTGCCCTAAACCGAGAACTTTAAAAATAAAAGCCATTAAAAGGAAGCATATCATTTTTTTAAAAAACACCCTGTCTTAAAACTTGCCATTCCATTGATATTTGTTGTTCGACACCAACATCCTTAAGGTTCATCAAGAGAGCTATTTTTATAACCTAAAAAATGTTAATAGTGGTAAATTGTTCCAGAGTGAGAAGTCTGTAATGAAGACCTGTCTCCTATTCCTTACCTTTTGATATCCTAGGAGTGGGCTTCTCAAAGGTGCTTTTTTTCCAAGAGGCAACTGTATTTTCTTTGAAGATGTTTCACTTCTCGTTCAAGAAGCTTCTTTAGTTCTGAGTAGATGGTGGGGAATGGAAGGATTTATACTCCTTTCCATTCCCCACTATCCAGAAAAACCAGAAAGTAAGAAAAACCAGACGGTCGAGTTGCCTGTTGGAAAATCACCTTTGGGACAATCAGGACCTGAATGGCTGACAATCTCCATAGTCAGGATTGGGCTTGCTATCTTGTTCCTATCATGCATTACACTTTGATTCTACATGAGTAGATGGTCTTAACATATCTAGAATCTGAGACAAAGACAATCTTATAGGTGATAAGCATCACCCTGAATTGTATCAGGAATCAGACTGGGAGGTGATTCATCCTCCACAGTATCAATGTTAATGTTAATTCTGCAATAATGTACCCATTAATAGGCACACAAATTTAGTGACGACCTTAGCTTTGGATTTAGCATTCGTAGGTTGTTAACTTTTATTTTTTGGAATCATAGGATGATGTACTTTTTAAAAAAGGAATAAGTAGACACCATCAGACACATGCAAAGTGAAATGTGTTTATTGGAAATTAATATCAATGAATTTGTAGATTCTTAAGAGATTTTGGCTTGCCTGTGCTATCCCATCACCTCTTAATTTGTGGTAGAATGCATCTTTTCAAGTTCTTTTGCCTCTTCTTTTTCTTGACAGTACCCCTGAACATTTTCAAGATGTATGTGTGCACTTCACATGTGTGTGTGTGCACGTGCACACACACACACACACTGTAATGATTACTATGAATAAGTGTGATGTCTATGTGGCACTGTAGTACATGAATCTTGAAAAGGAGGAAGTCCTGAAAATCAGATAGATATTTTGGCAAAGTTCTCAAAGAAAGTGCCTTTGTATAATTTATCCCTTCATCACATCCTATTTGTTCAGGACATCCCTGAAAAATTCTCAGAAGTGATTTTGAGGAGCTCTAAGTCTGTCATCAAAGCAAACAAGTGTGTGTGTGTGTGTGTGTGTGTGTGTGTGTGTGTGTGTTTGTATAAACAATGACTTCAATATGCCCATGATTATTGTAGATAAAAAGGAAGTTGGTGGAAGAGCGCTTTTAATCTATATGAATTTTTGGAAAGCAGGATTCCAGTGTTTTTAATAGGCATGCAATAAGTTCTGCACAACCAATTTTTCTTCGTCTTCATGGTATATTATTCCCTGAGGGGAAGAATGAGCTGTGTTGCCTAAGTTTCAGAAGCATTGCTCAGAGAAAAGCGACAAAAAGGAAGCTTCTGTAGGTGGCTCCTTTCTTAAATGGATCTCATAATTGCAGATTTTCAGGCAAGTTGTTCCTGTAAATCCCATAGGCGAATGGGATGTTACTGTCATTCCGGGGCATCAGACGGTATTTACCAGTTCAAATTGTCTACGATAACAGGAATGTTGTTATGTTCAATCCCTCTACCACCGGGAAGAAATGAGTTGTGACATATCAGGGAAGATTAAATTTGTAACAGAGCACATCTTAAGAACTAGCTTATGATTTCACAGTAACATTAAAAGTCAGCATTTAAGAAATATGACAGTTTGTTTGTCATTAGGATTGGATTGTCTGCAAAGAACCATGACAATGGCTTGTGTGAACTAAAGACAAGATTTGGGGTCTATTTGCTTGCTAAACTCAGATCCTTAAAGAAAAGGGCCAGTTTTGTTTCTTTTCCTTGGTTATTGGCCTGGTTGCTTTAAAACAATGTAGCAAACGACCATGCATATTTTAATGATGAAAACAGTTGAAAACTGTTTCTACATATTTGTATTTATCCATATTTATATATGATTTTCATCACAAACATTTGTTTTTCTGCATGAATATTAGATTCAGATATTGCTGTTACAACAGTCTGTTGTTATTACTGGGTTGTTTTACTCTGGCCTGTACATAGTTATGTCTTCTACTTTTTTATTTCTTGCATGTAAATACTGTTCTGTTCTGTTCTGTTCTTACAACAAGGACATATTATTGAATCTTATTTTTCCAGTTGTAACATAATGAAAGATAAGGTTTCCCTTGCACATATGTGCTAGTTGTTTCCGACTCTAGGGGGCAGTGCTCATCCTCCGTTTCAAAGCCGAAGAGCCAGTGCTGTCCAAAGACATCTCCATGGTCATGTGGCCAGCATGACTAAATGCCAAAGGCTCACAGAACGCTGTTAGCTTCCCACCAAAGGTGGTCCCTATTTTTTCTACTTGCATTTTTACAAGCTTTCGAAACTACTAGGTTGGTAGAAGCTGGGACAAGTAACGGGCGCTCACCCCATTACACAGCACTAGGGATTTGAACTGCTGAACTGCCAACCTTCTTATCGACAAGCTCAGCCACTGATCCATTTACCCACTGACCCACTGCGTCCCTAAAATAATGAAAATAATGAAAGATAGATCATCATAAAAAGAAAAACTGGTCCTTTAAAATTGTGATGCTGTAGAAAAATGCCGAACAATTATTCAATACTAGATAAAGTAAAGCCTGATTGCTGACAAAGCACCAATAATAAATCAACGGCTTAATAAGAAAACAATAAGAAAACAACTGTCAATGGAGAAAATCTTGAAAAGCCTGGAAAAAGAAGTGGCTAAGTACTATTACAGATGACACAAGCAGGAGCTTACAGAAACTCAAAGCACTGAGTTGCTGTGAAATATTGCCCATCAGTTCATAAAAAGCCAGAAGCAAATGAATGATTCAACAATTTCAACAAATAATGTAAAAGTACATTACAATATCTAAATCAAAAAATTGAGATTTGTGGAAATTGTTTTAAGAATCATTTAGTGATTTCTTCATATATTTATAAATTTCAAGTTTAAAATGGTTTAGTTTAAAACTAAATTTTGAATGGAATCCAACAGGTTAACTTTTCTTTGGGGGGGGGGGTTGGGTTTTATGTTTATATTTTCTTAGCACCGGTTAGGAGAAATGTTCTTTTTGTTGTGCCAAAGTGATAGGGTTTCATTTGTTTGAAAATCTAGCATACCCCCAAGAGGTTACCTTAGTGTAGATTTTGTTTTCTCTGAAATTGCTTATTGCCACAAACTGTCCAGCACTGCTGGGTTTTGAAAAGATCCCTAAGAAGATTTTTTTTTTCTTTTTCCTAGTGAATGGGAAGAATTTTTTTTATATTGCAAGATTTTTCGGTTCTGAAAACTGGAATACAAACTTCAACTGTTTGGCTCGTATCAGTGATATGGATCTGATTGCACACAGTATGCTAAGGAACCATGGATGCAGCTGGAATAGAGGTTATGAATGTTAAAAGCAATGCAAAGGTTGCCCATTAATTGGCTACTAATAAAAGCAAACTCAACTGTTTATAACTGTGGGAGCCAGTACTCTGTATCCGATAGCAAGAATCCATACACATTACACAGTTTTGGTCATTCAGACCACAACTAATTGCAATGTGAGGCATAGTGATCAAATTTAGCTCTACCAGCTTGCACTCTGGTTTGGGACTTCATGGCGACAAAGTAGCATTTATTACTTATTCTTGACCGTAACACAGCCTGATTGAAATATCAAGCTACGTTGTCAAAAGAGGCCCAGCTGGGTTTTGGAGCAGCTAATTAAGTCATTAAAATGAAGGGGGTCAAACAATCTATTCCTACATGCTGAACGATAGCAAATCCTATATCCTGCTGCCTAAGACATTAAGGTTTGAATGTTTACAGAGCTGTTTATATCTACTGTTGTTTGGAGTCTGACTGAAAAAAAGTTTCTCTTCCTAAAGAAATGTTTCTGAACCTTTTTTATTTTTTTACTGTTATAAATATTTTACGGTTCAGGTATAACTATAAGGCAGGGGTGTCAAACTCATGGGGTCATGGTGGCAACATGTGATATATCGGGACTTTTTTCTCCTTTGCTAAACTGGGCGTAGGCATGGCCAGCACGTGATGTATCCAGCCCAAGGGCCGAGAGTTTGACATCCCTGATATTAAGCCATGACTTCCTTGATAAGGACTATGAAAAAAACATGAAAGAGTATATGAAAAAGTAAGTTTCTACATTTAGGCAACAAAAACAAACTGCACAGGTACAGTATATGTCCGTGATGGCGAACCTATGGCACGCCTGCCACAGGTGGCACACAGAGCCATATTGGTGGGCACGTGAGCACAGGGATAAAGTAATTGGTAGAGTGCATAGAATTATAGGTGTAGACATGCAGGAGACACCCCCCTGCTGCGCTCCCCCCACTTTTGGCATTCAATGGCAAAAAGGTTAGCCATCACTGGTATATGTGGCACCTTGCTCAATAGTAGTAACTGTGAGAGGGATCTTGGAATCCTAGTGGACAACCATTTGAATATGAGCCAGCAGTATGCAGCAGCTGCTAAAAAACCCAACACAATCCTAGGCTGCATAAACAGAGGGATAGAATCAAGATCATGTGAAGTTTATAATGCCTTGGTATGGCCACACTTGAAATACTGCATTTAGTTTTGGTTGCCACGAAGTAGAAAAGATGAGGAGACTCTGGAGAGAGTGCAGAGAAGAGCAACAAATATGATTAGAGGACTGGAGACTAAAACATATGAAGAATGGTTGCAGGAACTGGGTATGTCTAGCTTAATGAAAAGAAAGATTAGGGAAGACATGATAGCAGTGTTCCAATATCTCAGGGGCTGCCACAAAGAAGAGGCAGTCAAGCTATTCTCCAAAGCACCTGAGGGCCAGACAAGAAGCAATGGGTGGAAACTAATCAAGGAGAGAAGTAACTTAGAACTAAGGAGAAATTTCCTGACAGAACAATTAATCAGTGGAACAACTTGCCTCCAGAAGTTGTGAATGCTCCAACACTGGAAGTTTTTAAGAAGATGTTGGATAACCATTTGTCTGAAGTGGTGTAGGGCTTCCTGCCTCGGTGGGGGGTTGGACTAGAAGACCTCCAAGGTCCCTTCCAACTCTGTTATTCTATTCTAACCTGCATATGCCTGCACTTCATCTGTTGTTTATGTGGACATTTTCTCTCTTTACTGAAGCCAAACCATGAAATTGGGCTTGGTGTGGAGGTCATCATTTATTTGCTTGTTTATCAATGATTGCCTTAGTAGATTTTAATTATTTTTCTGCTTGCAAAAACTATTGCATAACTATTGCCTTCCAGATTCTTGGGTTTTAGCCATCCTGTTAGGATTTTCAAAGGAAAGGTGGCTTAATGGTTTGCTGCAGGGGTGCTATTCAGTAGGTTCTGACAGGTTCTGGAGAACCGGTAGCGGAAATTATGAGTAGTTTGGAGAACTGGCAAATACCACCTCTGGCTGGCCTAGGAGTGGGGTGGGAATGGGAAGTTTGCAGCATTCTTCCCCCAGGAGTGGGGAGGGAATGGAGATTTTGCAGTATCCTTCCCCTGCCACAGCCACGCCCACAGAACCGGTAGTAAAAAAAATTGAATTCCATCACTGGTTTACAGCTACCTCTCAAAAGAATCCTCTTCTACTGAGGATTCTTCTACCTCTCAATCTTTCCATTTTTTAAAAAACAGATAGTTGCCCACAATATTAAGTAACAAATGTATAATTCTCTGTGTTATCCATACCATTAATTTTGTGTGTGTCTTCCTTAGGTATGGAATGGGGGACAAAGGAATTTCTGCAGAATTTAGAGCAATTGGTTAATGTTCCTTTCCTGTTGTGAGACTGACAGCAGGGAAGACATCTACAGTTCACCTCTAATTGCTTTTGAAGGACTGGGGAAACTCTCAGTGAAATTCTCCGACACTCTGGAATAGCTTTTTGGGTGAACATTGGAGATTGAAGATTCCCTACTCCCCCTGTTTAGACAAAAGGAAAACATTGCTAAATTAAAAGCCTTTTGCTGGTACAAGGAGCCCTTCACCGTCCGTCTAGCTCATCACATTGATATACAAGCTGTTCAGATACAAATCCCAGCTTAACCCCGTTTTTAAAAGGCTGAGGAAGATGTAAACAAGAAGGTCCATTGAGAGATCACAGAATCTCTATGCGCACAGTTAAATGTGTGCAGCTAAATGGACACGGCTGGTGTTCTTAATTACTGTACAAATCTTTGTAAGAAGGCCCACGAACATGCTGTGTTTGGAAGCTCTGCCACATAAATCCCATGTGTGTCCAATCACACCTGGCCAATGAAAAATTCTATTCTATTAACTGGGTTGGTCTTCACCATTGGATAGGACAGTAAAGGACAACACAAAGATCTTGCTAAAATATTTTTGCCATTGTTTTATTTTTACAGCAGAGTCCTAGAGGTACACATCCAGATGGAATGTGAGCCAGGGATGAAATGCTCCCGGATTGGACTGGTTTGGTCAATGTGGTAGCGATGGTGGCAGCTGGTTTGGGGAACCGGTAGCAAAAATCCATGGTCCCACCCCCTCTGCACAATCGTCAGAGGCTTTTACGTTTTAAAGGATTTTTCTTCTACCTAATTACATGCTACCTAATTACATTACATGTAATTACATTCTACCTAATTACATTACATGGCATGGGACCAAGGTATATGCAAGACCGCCTTCTGCCGACAGTCTCCCAATGACCGGTGGGCTTGATAAGGGTCCCAATGGCCGCTATGTGCCGTC
This sequence comes from Calamaria suluensis, assembly GCA_032468135.1. Taxonomy (NCBI): domain Eukaryota; kingdom Metazoa; phylum Chordata; class Lepidosauria; order Squamata; family Calamariidae; genus Calamaria; species Calamaria suluensis. The sequence continues at coordinate 34,624 of JANHFP010005928.1, read as the reverse complement.
TGGCGACCCCGAGAAGGAGACCCTTCTCTGTGGGGGCTCCAGCCCTCTGGAATGAACTCCCTCCAGCACTGCGGAGACTCCCCGATCTTAAAACATTTCGTTGGGAGCTAAAGACCTATCTCTTCCGCCAGGCCGGCCTGGGATGATCTTAGTGTAAATAAGGGCATAAATTTTAATTGGGATCTTAACAAATTTATGTATAGCCAATTAGAATATAATATTTATTACTTTAGTAAGTAAGTAAGTAAGTAAGTAAGTAAGTAAGTAAGTAAGTAAGTAAGTAAGTAAGTAAGTAAGTAAGTAAGTA